>QFEM01014966.1:0-50741 GCA_003316205.1 Boletus bicolor | reverse complement strand
GTGAGCAACTACGGGGATACGTTCAAAGTCTTGAATACGTACTTGATCCTTCCGTCGCCGAAGAACAAAGGGTGTCATCATCTTTTTTGCCCGTGATATGCGTTCCTGCGAGAGCAAAGCAACTTTGGCATCGCCCTTTGTTTTAAAAATTGCCCGTAACGAGTCCATGGTCTCCCCAAGAAGGTTTGGGAGGATAAAGTTAAGCAACGACTATTGGTAAATCAGACATCCAACATCTCCGCACCGTCTAGTAGCAACATACCACAAGTTCTTGTAGATTGTTCTGCAAGGGTGTGCCTGTTAAAAGAAGGCGCCACCTAGCCTCGAACTTCAAAAGGGCTTGATAGCGCTGAGATTGAAAATTCTTCAACACATGGCCCTCGTCGAAGACAATACACTGCAATATGCGTGAGCAAAGTGGCATTTATTTCTATTCAGAAGCTTAAGCATACTCACATCCCAGTCTACCCTTCGGAAGAACTTGCGATCCCTTTCATCACCCTGGGCCAAGTTGTATGTCGTGATGAGTACTTCCCAACCATTCTCGTTCTTGCCACGATGACGTTGAGTATCGATGAGGATTTGGCGCAGAGCTGGTCGCTCGTCTTTGCCAGCGTAGTATGTCTGAATTGATATTGAAGGGGCGAAGCGGGCAAATTCTCTACACCAGTTTTCTAGCGTTGACGATCTGTAGGAGGGAGTGTTGGTCATCAGACATGTGGTGGCATTTTCGTAGAGACATACGGCACTATAACAAGATGTGGACCGACGTTCCCTCTTTCCTTCAGGTGAGCAAAGAAGCTGATGACCTGGATGGTTTTACCAAGTCCTGGTGCACAGCTTTCAACGAATGCTCAGTAGGCGAATGTTAAACCCACTCACCCATCTCATCGGCGAGTATACAGCTGTACTCCTTGTTATAGAGCAGATATAACCAATTGATACCCAACAACTGATAGTCCTTCAACATCACCCCTGGGGTTAACATTGCAGGTTGTTTCGCAAAATACTCCTTCGTGGCCAGCTTGACGGACTTCAGGCTCAACGAACCTTCTTCGGGTTCGTCGATCACAGGAGACATGTTTTTCGACGTATCCTCTTTGCCCTTGCCCTTGCTGTTGATGCTGTCTGCGGACCAAGACGCGATTGCCGCACGTAGGCTTGCACCTATGCGCTCGCATTTCTCGAGAACGCTATCAACAGCGCCATACCCACCAAGTACCCTTTGACAATCCTCAAATAGCCGAGGACTTATGCCAGCGGGTCCTGCTTTCTTCCTACCCTGGCCTAGCTTGACGTTGACATCGTCAACAGAATTGAAAGGTCTAAGGGATACAATCCTGTCGGCTTGCTCCGAACTGCAACCTAATGACAACTCAGTAAACTCGGGCTGGAATGGTATTTCGCGGGTCTTACCGGTCAACTCTTGCAGCCCATCAGTATTTGCCGTATTGAGGAAGTCCAACGCTCCCCTTTCTGCGTCATTCATAGGTGGACCCTGGGAGCGGCCAGCTTCATCCTCACTGTCTGACTGATCAGAGTCAGATATGACAACTTGATTGACGCGTCTGCGTCGTGGGACAACAAGCGGCGTGGAGGGAGATGTCGGCGATGCAACCATGGGGATGGATGACGTTGGAAAGGCTGACGTTGGCGTGGACTGGGTATCTAGCACACCTCTGTTCGCGTAGATAGAAGACTTTTTGGCCTTTTCCCTCAGAGCGGCACGGTTAGCTTTCGTAGCCTCGTCGACCTCAGCAACCCTGCCTGTTTCAACAGGGTGATCTGGGGCGGCATTAAGCTTAGGTGATTTAAACTCAGTACTAAAGGAGGGGGGTTTCCACAGAGGATCATCCAAGAGACTGGTTGCCCTCTTCTCGTCTCCACTAGCTTGCGCCCACGCGGCCTGTACGAGGTTAACATCACGCTCGATGTTAGAGAGCCTGAACATCGCGAAAGCAGCTTTGTTCTGTGTCGTGTCTCGAGGCTCCGTGAGCTCCGAAGAGCCAGGACGCTGTCCCCGAAGTATGCGAGACCGGCCGATGATCGATGGTTCGAGGGATTGTCGAATATCTGGCATGGAATCTTCGGATGATGTAGACAGTCCACCCAAGCTCACGTTCACTTTCCGTCTTTGTCCTAAGCGCTGGATCTCGGGGGAGTCAGGAGTATGGGTATTCAGAACTGGGAGTGTGTCGGAGGGACCCCCGCGATTAATACGCTTTCTCGGTGGACCATCTTCCGCGTAGCCATCCACCTCAGACAACCTTCGTATGTCTCCACCATAATTACGCGTGAATGACGCGTAAACTGCTCTGCCACTGTTCACAAATCCGCTCGAGGCCGAGAGCGGGTCTGGGTGGTGAGGTTGAGCGGGTTGGCTCCATGAATTGTAATGACTTGGCCCCGCCACCGACAGCACGTCGTGTGCATTTTGCTGCTGGTAGGATGGATGCGACTGGCAATTGGTTTCTGGAGCGGTGGGACTGGAATTCGGAACGAGAACGAGACCATGACTGCTTGATGGGGTGGAGGGTGGGTAACAGTGAGTGGAAGCTGACGCATCTCTTGACTGCGGAGGCGGGGCACTGAACAAGAGCGCTGGATTGTTAGCGGTCGCTGGTTGTGAGGAATCGTATTCGACGGTATCCTGACGTGTTGTTTTGCGGAATCTTAGTCTATCAAGGGCAGCTTTCTGTGGAGACAACGAGCGCTTTGTGAGAAAACGAGTGAAAACTCGGCTCGAACACGACTAACTCTATTGGTTTCGGTGTCACCTTCCGTAGACATGGACACAGAGAAGAAATTTATGAACGATGTACGAAGTAGGGGGGAAGACCTCCACTTCCGCCTAGGTGTGGTGAGAGACAGGGAGACAAATGGAGCGAAGCTGCAACACTCAGGACGTCGGAGAGTCAATGCATGTGGCAAAAGAAAACTGTATTTCTCTATCTAGTGTACACGAAGAATAAAAAGCTATACAGAGATGGTAGGGAGCCTTTTGGATGGTTAAGGGGACCAAGCTTGATGGACGAGAGGTGTTTCCGGCGTACGGGTATCCAGGAGGGGGACTAGATTGCGCAGGAGCAAAGGCCGAGGACTGTGATCACCAGCGGGTTCTAGGCGAGATGGACGGAGCAGACGAAGAAAGCAATATCATGGCTGAAGGCTTGCCCATGTCAAATAAAGGCAGTCAGAATGGTGATGGTGCACACGGTTTTGATGAGGGAGATGGGGCAGATAGTGGTAGGACAATGCACCTCGACAAAGTTTCGAAAGTAAAGTCGCCGCGAAGGTTTGGCGAAGGTAGTGAAAAAGAGAAAGTGACTTTAGTCCAACTGGGAAGAACGTAGGACGCACAATGCACAGCAAGAAACAACAGTTTGCATGTCATCCGTCCAAAGAATCCATGGAGATGTATTGATCGAATGACCTGAGATATAGTTAATGACGACGAGCTGTACCATGCTGATTTTTTACAACTACCAGAGATAATCGATCAGGAGTGGCAACTCTCCCAGCACTGGACTAGTAGACGCACCACCATAAATATTGAGGACTAAGAACTGGTGTATGGATCGATACGACACAGAAAAGAGGTCGAGGGGGGGTAGATTCGAGCGCACTTTTGTTTGATCACTCTCTTCAGCACACCAGGGTTCAGAGAGATGCGTCGCTGAAAGTCAGGTCTGTTTCATACCTTGACCGAGAGCCCTTGCATTACATATAGGTGGGAAACCACCAGTGTTGCAAGGACAATCAATCTCCCAGGAGTCTGTCCAACGAGGAGAAAAAAATGCAATTCAAGCCGGCTTCATGGATATTATAATCACTCCTTGCATAGGTCTGCTAGATGATGAAAAGTGTTGATGTTGAGTCCACTCAAAGTAACAAAATAAAAGATTCCAAACGGCAAAAAAAAAGTGACATTCGCAGAGGGAGGAAACAAAAACGATTAATCGAAACTCGTGCTGAACATTGCACTGTAATGTCAACGAGAGGGCTAACCTTGAGTAAAGCGTGCCCGTCGAAACCGAAACAGTAATCATAGTCCAAATTTGAGGGTTTGGTAGTGTTGTTGGGTTTGGGACGAGGGAAAGGGGGATGGTGGTGGTTCGAGTTCAAGAGAGGTGCGACAGTTTCGGCAGTCAAGGCACTTGCCGCGACAACCCTCGAAATAGCAGTGTTGCTGCGGTCAGCTGGCGTGGCAGGTTGTGCTCCACGTCTCCCTCCGTTCACATCCGTTGCAAACGACATGGCTACTTTCACCGACATGCTGTTGGTGGTGGGGTTACTCGCAATCTCGCTGGCGATCCTGGTACCACTTACTGGCGCACTCGTCAGGTTTAGGGCTCACTACAACCCCAAGGGTCTCCAACTCGACCCAGAAGGCGGTGTACAACCACATACTGGCCCAGTTATCACTTCCTTCTTTGCCATGTTGGTAAGAATTTACAGAATTGAGGTGCGCTTTACTGCTCTGCTTTGATATTCGTGCACCATAAAGCTTGTCGCCTTCGAAACACCAACAGGGATGGCCAGGATTGTACAAGGGACTCAGTGTGTTTCGTTCTCAGAGAATTTACGAGGAATTACTGACAGTACATCAGTGCCCACCCTTTTGTCAACATCCATCATCACTCTATTTCTGTTGGTCTTCCTAAGCGACAGTAACCTTCGTCATGGGACCTACAGTACCCCGTCGACTGGTGTCCTGGGAATCCTGGCTTACAGTTTATTCGCTATGCTGATCTCTTTACCTCAAACAATCATAACCGATCGGTAGGATTCCTTTGGCGGCTTCAAGCCCCTCGAAACGTAGAGGCTTATAGTATGGCAGAGCAATCACCACGCCGCACAAGCTACCTTACTTCAATGTCATTCATTCCTTGCGTATTCTGTTGACACCTACCGAACGTCGGCGTCCGTGGATCCTGTACCTAACGCCCGGCTTACTTGCCGCGCAGGTCTCGCATATCGCATACGTCGTTCTCGGCCTAAGGACCGTCCGGCAGTTGCTCCTCCCTGAACTCGCCCAGCCTGGCATACCTTCCAGGGAAGACATTTCTGTAGTCAGACTGGCCATATTCTTCGTCCTTGCAGCGGCTAGCACAGTTGTCCTTACGCCTCTCGAAGTCATTGCCATTAGACTCGCTATACAGCGAAATCATGCTGCACCTGAATTTAACTCAGTTTCTCAGGAAGAGGAAGGCGATGTAGAGGAAACAGTGGAATACGCCGGAATTGACGAGGACGTTATCGGGTATGTTCTCGAGGTTTAGTCAAGAACCATTGAGCACTGAATTCAAACTTGACAGTCTGAGAACCGAGCGGGAACCTTACATTGGTCTGGTTGACTGCGCAAAAAGGATTATCGACGAGGAGGGTTGGAGTGCTCTGTATCGTGCCTGGTGGTTGACGATGTTGGGTTGCCTTGGTGGTGCATTCTCTTGATAGGTATTGCCAAAATATGGCAACATGGTGTATTCTACTCTGGCTCCTGCGAAATGGTGGCGATTCTACTCGGATTCCAAGCTTGGTTGCGATAAGTACACCTTGCTCGGTGGGGGTTCGACCTTCTTTCGAAAGGGTACTGCCATAGAACGACGACTCGAAGTGTGCTGAGGTATTATCCGAGATCTTATCCTCCTATATACTCTACGTATTCATACTGGTCCTGCGGTATTCACACCATTTCATATGTGATGCATCGTGTCAACCCTCGAGCGAGATAGCGGTGTCAGCGCTTCGGCTACGGCTGGTATCTCGCATCTCCCTGTTCCCATCTCAGTTGCAAGCGACATGGCTACTTTCATCGACATGCTATTGCTGGTGGGGTTCCTTGTAATCACGCTGGCGATCCTGGTACCGCTTGCTGGCGCACTCGTTAGGCTTAGGGCTCATTACAGCCCTAAGAATCTCCAACTCGAACCAGAGGGTGATGTACAACTACATACTGGCCCAGTTATCACTTCCTTCTTTGCCATGTTGGTAAGAGTCTACAGAATTGAGGTGCGCTTTCCTGCTCTGCTTTGATATTCGTGGGCCATAAAGCTTGTCACCTTCAAAACACCAACAGGGATGGCCAGGATTGTACAGAGGACTCAGTATGTTTCATTCTCGGCGAACTTACGAGGAATTACTGACAGTACATCAGTGCCCACCCTTTTATTAATCTCCGTCGTCACTCTATTTCTCTGGATTTTCGTAGGTTACGATAGCCTTCGCCACGGGACCTACGCCCCATCGACTGATATCCTGGGAATACTGGCTTACAGTTTATTCGCTATGCTGGTCTTCTTACCTCAAAAAGTTATAACCGATCGGTAAGATTCTTTTTTCTCGTCAGCTTCAAGCCCCTTCGAAACGCAGAGGCTCATGGGATGGTAGAGCAATCACCACGCCGCACAAGCTACCTTACTTCAATCCTATCTTTTCTCTGCGTATTTTGTTGACACCCACCGAACGTTGGTGCCCGTGGATCCTTTACCTAACGCCTGGCCTTCTTGCGGCGCATGTCTCGCAAACTGCCTATGCCGTTCTCGGCCTGAGGACCGTCCGGCAGTGGCTTCTACCTGAACATGCGCAGCTTAGCCTGCCTTTCGAGGAAGGGGTCTCTACAGTCAGACTGGCCATATTCTTCGTCCTTGCAGCGGCTAGCACAGTTATCCTTACACCCCTCGAAGTCATTGCCGTTAGGCTCGCTATACAGCGAAATCATGCTGTACCTGAATTTAACTCAGTTTCTCAGGAAGAGGAAGAGGATACGGTAGAAGAAACAGCGGGATATGCCGGAATTGATGAAGACGTTATCGGGTACGTTCTCAAAGTTTAGTCGAGAACCATTAAGCATTGAATTTCAATTTGGTAGTCTGAGAAATGATCGGGAACCTTACACTGGTCTAGTCGACTGCGCAAAGAAGATTATCAACGAGGAGGGCTGGAGTGCTTTGTATCGTGCCTGGTGGTTGACGATGTTGGCGTGCCTTGGGAGTGCATTCTCTCGATAGGTATTACCAAAATATGGCAGCACGTATTCTACTCTTTCGGCTCTTGCGGAATGGAGGTGATTCTACAGATTCCACTGCGATATGTGCATGCAGACCTTGCTCAGTGGCAGTGGAGCTCAAGGTTTCGATCTGCGATTTCCAAATGTGCGAGGAGTTTGCCGAGGTCAGGGTGCTAAACCATGATATTGCATCTATCAAGTCACTGGCCAGGACATCATCGCTTCAGCTGTGGGTCAAGCATGTGGCAATGTTGACAGTGATTCATTGGGGGGCCGAATGAACAAACACATGCCCAGTGCTGGATCAAAGCTCGATTGTCGAGCCTTGTATACCACGCATCAGAACAAATAGTTGAATCTATGAGTTGAACTTTTTACGCCAGTCCTCGGGAAGACATGTAGCAATCACCTATTCCTGCCAAACCCGAGACTCGGACCCGGGAAGGGATGGCTTCCATGACCGCGTACAACAGTCTATATAGTTGGAGGCCAACCATCTTCTCGAGGAACTATCCATCCGGTTAACAGGTCAGGAATGCCTCTGGGTCTGTTGTGACAATGTCTTTTTGCCTCCTACCATTGTTTTTTTCGTGACCTTGTGGAAGTGTTGGGTCCCTTGGTATGTAACCTCCCACAGCAAGAAACAGTGGCGCTGCACGCGATTACCCTTGGCAAAAAATGACATTTGAAGATGATCGGAGCAGGAATCCTTACTCAAACTCGAGACTGGGGCAACGAGGGCCATGATTCCCAGATCTTAGTAATTTCATCTTGATTAGAAGTTCGTCAAACACAGCGTCTGTAATATCTATTATCCTGTCCCATCCTTTTCTTTCTGGGTGGTGATGGGCACGCCATGAGCAGCCACCGAGGTAAGGCCGTTTTGAAGAGACTGCCCAGCTGCGGGTTCCGGATTCGTGGTGCTAGCTGCACTAGCTTGTCCTGTTCCCGCGCCCCGCGACATTAGTGAATTCAGCAAAATCGCTAACCCGCTCATCTGCGCGGACTGAAGCAGCGAAACATTGATCTCCAAACTCAACATCGTGCCATTGGATGTCGATCCCTTGAGTATTGCAGCTGGTTGGGGTTGATCCGGGGGTGGCACAGATGCTGCTGGAACGGGTACTATTCCGAGTGCGTGCAAAGCAGAAAGGGAGGTGACAGGTAGCTGCACAGGTATAGGACTCGTCGACGGGGCGTAGCTGGTAGCACCAGCAGTCGTCTGGGGCATGACCGAGGGAATAGAGTAGAACGCAGAGGTGCCTTGCGCGTTGGTACTGTACTGGTGTGTATAAGCATATGAATATGTGCGATAGTACTGGGAAGGTGTTGCTTGAGTGTAATACGACGGTCGGAATGTCGTTACAGTTGGGTGCGCAGAAGTGGTCGTTGACGCGGCCCGTTTTTCACGTTGTATCGCGTCTAGCTCGTTCCTTGCATTCCGTAAATCGGCGCTAACTGTAGCTGTTTCGGACCTCTCGACCTCAAGAATTGACTGTGCGAGGACATATGCTTGCCCATCAGGGGAGGGGCGCTGTGATTTTCGTGGAAGCAAAAGACAATACGTGGAAAGACGTCTACTTACTGTTCCTGTTCTGATTTTGGTGCGGTAGAGTCGGTCTTCAAGATTTTTTAGCCGCCTATGGCAGTTCAATGCAAACCGCGTATCTGAAGATCAACGAAATCAGGGTGTGCAATCCGAGTCAGCAAACTTTGCCTGACCCTCTATTTCTTGTCGGATTTCATGATGACCCGCCTTTTCTTTACCCTTTGACCGCTTACGACGGGGTAGGAGTGAATTCAAGTCCTCATCTGGTTGCTGAAAGACATGATATGGCAAAAGCCTATTGACGACATCGGCCACGTCCGCAAAAGGTGTGTCCACATCTGGATGTAGGACTGCAGCATGATCAGCTGCAAGACAGGCTGCAAAACTTGAGAGGCGTAGATGAGTAGAGTTCGATTCTTCTAGTTCTCTACGCACCCCGCCGCAGTTTGCTGAATGATCTGGAACTCCTCCTCTGATCTGTCTTTTGGATACGCAACTAGATTGGCACTCGAACCATCAAGAGAAGGAAGACAACAGGTAGACTTTGTGGATGACGGTCCTGCAACAGCGGATTGATAGGAATTGAGGGAATTTTGTGAATCGTGAACACCGGATGACCAGGAGAGGTCATTGGACGAGTGTTCGACGGGTTTTAGAGGAAATCTCTGAACAGAAAACGAGCCTTGCGGATTGAACATTTCCTTGAGTTTGTTGTGTTTGGTATGCTTTGCCTGGTGACAATCCCCGTGACCGCGTGAATAGACGCCCACCATCCGCCTTTAGGGCTGGCTTTATCATTATCATCCCGCTACAGGGGGTCGTAGGAGTAGTACAGACTTTAACTTTTTCAACCAATCTGCCGCTTGTGTAACCTCCTCAGCATTGCTGCTCGCAACCCGCTCCAGGTACTCCTTCGCTAGCGACAGATCACCGCCAGGAGTCACCATCTGGTGACGAGCAACGTAGATGCTAGACTTGGCATAGTCCTGCACTGGGCGCTCTGTGTACCGTGAGCACACGTTAGAACATCCAAAAGAAGATATCGATGCACCTTCGGCGCGACAAATCTCGACCACCCTCCGGTGATATGCGACAGCCTCAGCGGGCTCCTCCAATTCCTCGTACAGCTTTGCCAGTTTCAAGTTTATTGTCGTTTCTCGTGCATCAGCACCTATCAATGCACGCTTAAGGCATTCCACAGCATCTCTTGTCCTACCACGGAAAATATCAGCATGTGTTGTACTCCACACAAACAGTCATTCCCTTACCGCCCAACTTCTTCGTAGCAAGATGCCTGAGCTTGCCACAGGCGTACGTCGTACGGGCTGTAGCAGGTCAGATCGAGGAGAGAAAGCGCTTTGACAAGTGCTTACCGAAGAGCTGTAGCTCGCTGATAGTAGTAGAGGGCATATTGGTGCATGCTCAGCAGTTCGTAAGCCTGTCCAAGACCATACCACGCTCTGTAATCTTTCCTGTTGACGTCTACAATGCATAGATAGGCGTTTTTCTATGTTCATCCTCAACGATATAAACACCTACCGACCGCACGTCGATATGCCTCGATTGCCGCGTGTGAGTTCTTCATTTCAACGTATTCGTGACCCATGAGTGTCCAAGCCGACAGATACGTCCGATCTAACTCAGTTGCGCGTCTGAAATATTTTACTGCTTTCTCGTGCTCGGCGCGAAGTGAATAATGGTTCCCTAAGGCAGTCTCATCAACCCGTGGTGTCAGGTTGGTGGTGAGAAAAAGATTACTTACCAACCAGACAGCATACCTCAGGTCTATCTTTATCAAGTTCAAGGAATTCATGAGCAAGGCGGGAAAGCTTTAGACGGTTTTCAGTTACGTAAAGAATGTTTGAATAAACGTCGATATCGTCGACTCGGAAGGGAGCGAGGGCAAGAATTTTTTCAAATTGCTTTTCCGCTTGTCCAAAGTCTTTGGGCAGCTTCGCATGAGCCGATAACCAGAAGAAGAAAATAAACGCATCCTACTGACCGTGTAAGTGATACAGCACGCAAGCACGCAGACTCATCACCCATGGGCTCCCTCGGAAAAAGTCTTCACCCAAAAGACGATCACACATCACCAGCTCATTCTCCGTTGGACTATTTAGCTCGTTCATCGTTTTGATTTGGAAGAACTGGACGAGGGGGTGACTGGCGGGTAGAGGGAGCAGTGGTAGCAAAGATGACAACTGAAAGAATCAGTTGTGCCCGTGGATGATGGTACGAATTGGCTAACCTCTTCCCCGTCTCCGATACACCGTCCTAGCAGGGCCCATGCGGACCAATTCCACGGATACCCACGGATAGACAAGATGATACATTCGATCGCTTCTTCCCTTCTGTTGAGACGTGAGAGGAAAAGGCCTTTCCTATTGAATTGCAGGTATGAAACCGGTCGTAAAGTTGTCAAAAGAAAGTAGTCCGTACAGGAACAACAACCAGGGGTCGACAACATTCTTAACGACCTCAAGATGATACAGTAAGGATCGATTGAAAGGTATGGGGGGATGTCCCCGAATGTCTGGACGCGATGACGTTAGCAAACGACATGATGTTTGGAGATTTGCCTGCAAACTTCAACTTACTGTAGTGTTTATACCAATCTCTCTCTGTTTTCTTCTCGCTGATCTTCGTTAATGTCTCACTGATCAGTTTTACGGAGACTATGTTAGCTGGACCTACCAAAAATTGACAGTACATGGATAAAAACTGCGCTTTGACACTTCGACAGTTGCGTAGCACGTGTACCGCTCTGCTCAAGTCTTTGGATGCAGCATATGACTGGGCCGCAAGGAGAGCAGCGTCCTCGGCCTGCTCAAGCTCAGCTTCGCGTTCTTGACTCGCGGATAAGGTTTTGCGTCCCCCGGGTGCGACAGTCAATCCAGCATCTTGAGCTGGTGAAGCGGCAAATGGAAGCGAAGGGCGAGGTGAGCACGCGCGTGCAGGCGTTGAGGTCGAGAATCCTGTTCTTAGATCAACGACAAGCGCGTCTCGTTTGTGCTGTGGTATCGAGAGATAAAGCTCGGCAGACCTAATGCATGATGTGCTTTCAATGTTAGGTTCGTACGATGGAGTGCAGCGATGTACCATTTACCAGCAACAACGAGCCCTCTCTCTGAACAGTCTTTGATCGAGTTCCGTAATTCACGTACTAGATGTAGATCCATGCCACGGATAACCAAGGAAAGTGAAAGTGATCGGCAGCGGAACACGACGCGATGTCTTAGGTGTCTGGCGCGTCCGTGGTATGTTCCCACCCACGTTGCTGGCCACATTTGCTTTTGAACGTGGAGTCCACTTCAGGTCGTAAATATTTCAGTATCGTTAGACACGACGACGTCCATCCAACTTTACGGGCAAGCCCCGTCCACTGACAGAATCACTTAGGACATGTTCCTCCAAACTGTCACGGTCCTCGTTCTGCTGCTGCTAACTAGAATATATGTGGTGTTATCCAAGCCTTCATCAAAGCTACGAAAAAGAAAAGACGGCGAAACATGCGTCTTGGCTATCTTCCTTGGTTCAGGTTTTTCTGACAGCCCTCTTGTTCGTGTACATTTTCCTCATCAACTTATGTGAATCTTAGGTGGGCATACCAGCGAAGCATTGATGTTGGTATCAGGCTTGGACTTCTCCCGCTATTCGTCGCGGATTTATATCATTGGCGAGGGCGACACGCTGAGCACGAGTAAGGCTGTCTCTTTGGAGCACTCCAAAGCGTCCTGCAGTAGCTCTATCACCGTCAGTTCACGTCACCCGTTTCAGTTCGTGTCAGCGTCCTCATGATGTTTTTCAGGGGTCCGATGACCAGGGAGATTACAGGATCTTGGCGATTCCTCGCGCTCGGCGCGTGCACCAGCCCATATGGACCGTTCTTCCTACATTCATGCGTTCCATCTTGGCTTGCATACACTTAGTGACTGTCGTCCCGCTACTCAAGAAGGATCCATTCGGAACTCCATTTGCGGACCTGTTGATACTGAATGGTCCTGGAACATGTGTAACGCTTTGTGCGGCCGTCATGGTGAATAAGGTGAGCTCTATCCTTCGCACATCAAATGAGCACCTTTCAATGCTCGCATTCGTGACACATTCTGGTCCAGCTACTCGGCTTGCCACATCCGAAAATGATATACGTAGAATCATATGCACGCGTACGGTCTCTCTCTCTTTCTGGGAAGACTCTGCGTTGCTTGGTCGACCGGTATGTTTGTCTACCATGATCCCTCGTAACCCCGCTGATCCTTTAGCAGCTTTCTTGTGCAGTGGCCAAGCCTGTTGCCAGGCAGTGGTCGTGAGGAATGTTACGGATGCTTGGTTTGATGCGACGAAGCTCATACTGCTGATGTTCGATTATTTCTCAGCAATGGTTGTCGCCCAGAGATGCCCAGAGAGGGTCTCACCATCGAGCTCGTGTGATCTTGACATCTGCCTATCGCCTATCATGGAACTACCGAATAAGATCACCGCTAAACTTTGCGAGCCGGAGAACAATAAACCATGCACAGGAGTTATTATGTGTGAAGTTCTCTACCGCAAACTCGTGGCTAGCCAATTTCTTTCACAGAAGACGGCGAAGTAGTATGTGTGTTCTACCTAATTCGGTTGGTTATCTTTTCTACGCCAAGTAGCGATAGCGACCACGTAGAAGCGATTTCGCAGAGAAATATGATGCGCGCATGTCCGACACGGCATTGATTTTTATTTCCGCGTCCAGCGGTCTTCTCCGCTGTTCCCCGCTCTTCTCGACGGACTTGCACTTCGGCCTCTCCCACCCTCCCTCTTGCTAGGTTCCCATCCGCCGCCGCCAGCCTCATGTTTCGAAGGGTTCAACCGTCTCTCCAGTCTTTGTCCTGCGCGCAAGGACGATACGAGGTCCTTGGAAGCAAGTCGTAGGTGCATGAAATTGCAAAATCCTCCCCTGTTGCATTCCCCATTTTCGTTTTGGCGACAGCAGGCTTCCCTGAAATCTGTGACGGGGGAAAGTTCTGCGTACAATGGACGACCTTATTAAGTAATGTCAGGGTGATATCAGAATGCGGCAGACAAGTAAAATGCAAGGTACATACCTGCATACCACCGATCATTCAAGTTATCAACAGCAGCTTGTGCTTCAGTTTCCCATTCATATCGCGCATATACGTTTCCAATCAGGTGGTCCCCAACATTGTCGCACACCTGGACAGAATCAGCCTCGGTTGATGGAAGGAATTGAAACGACGCACGTGCAACTCGAGCAAGTGTCCGAACTTGGCTAACTCACAATACAGGTCCTCATACACTGCGTCAAAACCTTCTTGTAACTCTTGTTCTGACAATTTACAGACAGGATCGTGAGCAGGATTGTGGTAGACATTGGGTAGCAAGATTGTTTGGGAAAAAGGGGGCCTGATGTGCTTCCGCGAACACCTGTCCCCGTGTCTGCAGGCACCAATCTAGATAAATGTAAGTGCCGGGCAAAAGAGTGAGCGAGCGGTGGAGTGACAGACCTTGTAGTAGAAAGAGCAATTGACACGATCCTGCTCCGTTCCAAAGATGTTTGCCTACACACGGGTGAGGCTAGTCCGTGAAGTTATAGTGATGATGGACACGCACCAAATGAGAAGCCATCCCGAGCAATTCCGAGTTCTGTAGTTACTCAAGGGAGCGTGCCAAGTTGAAGTTGTCAGTACAATGGTTTGGTCGCCTGAGAAAATTGCTAAGCCCGCGGGATCGGAGTTTGAACGTTCAGAGCGACGTCAGCCTTCCTTTCCAAGTATCGGGCCGCTTTATCGACCGCAAGTATCGGGGTGGTGTCCTTACCCAATTTAGGACTCCAAATTTCACCTTATATATACTCTATCTTATACACGGGGTCGTTGTGGCGCAGTAAGTTATGACATCATCCTCGTCAGACCCCGTGGGTCCAATTCCGAAGGGGGATCGTGAGAGGACCCCCGCGCGCAAGATCACTGGTCCCTCCCCTTGCATGGTCTATTCGGCCTTTAGTATTCACTTGACCATCGAGTACCCTTCAACAGGGTGCACCCGGTTCTATCATTTCAAACCTCTGGGCAAATCGTCATATTATGGCCCCCCTCAACGTAACGTGGTGGGCTCCGTACCCTGAGAGCCAAGCCAAACGAAGCGAATCGCGGGATAATACCTTTTAACTAACGAAATGCCGATCTTTCCATCGGAAACACCTAGCAAGCAGCCTGTTTTAGAGGACCCATAGCCACGGTTGTCGCTCCGCATCGTCAACTAATTAAATAACTGGATGTCTATTGGTTTGGGCGTGGGGATACACAGACATTGATCACGATTGAAATATTGGAAATGCGGTATAATCACCGACGACATCGTACCAATCCTTGCATCGTTGGTAGGCGGCCTTGCACAACTTTCGGTGATAGTGAGCAACGCCAGGGGTATCTTGTGTCGTCTTGTGCACTCTTTAACGGATGAAAAGTGGAGTTTTGGCAAGCCCGTTGCACATTCGATCTAATCCCCACGAAACTAGTTTGCGAGCGACTGAATCCGGATTCCGCGGGCACTCGCCTAAAACGGGTAATCTCATAAGCTTTGTGATGGTATGTCCGCCCTTGTGTCAGCCCCTTTCACAAGCCTATTCTCACTCATGGTTCTAGATCACCCTACCTGCCTCCTTGGGTGACAATGCCAAAAGCTAATACTAACCTTGTTCGATCTAGCTTGCTGGCTAAACCATACTGCGTCTTCGTACAAATCCGCTGATACGACCGATTGGACCAGATTCCATCTCTCACAACTCCGATGCGAGCTTCGTCGTTCGATCTAACTTGCTTATTGCATCATATTACATCTTCATATAGATTTGATCTCATCTCTCGTGAGTTTACCGCCATTCCGTGCAAATTCCGTGCAAGGTTACTGTGGCACCAACCAACGCGGGAAACCTTATCGGGCAAACTTCTAAGTTCTCCGGCTCGCCGGCTCGATCAAATCATGTATTATTACTCCCAAATGGCACGCGTGCCTTTTGTAATAATTTGATGCAAGTCGGAAGTTCTTGCTTAGGGGGACCTTTGTACCTAGACTACAACAGGACGGGGAAAAAATATTGCTTCACGTTGTACATACGCGAAACAAAAAAATGCAGCCCACGCGTCTACCCTCTACTTCTAGTGACTGAATGGGATAGGAAGAAAGTACTATAAGATAGGCTATCTCAAATACCGGAGAACAAAACAGATACAGTCATAGTTTAGCCCTCCAGCTCATAAAAGACTCGTCGCACGAAGCAGGAGGGTCTGAAGCACATGATACGACGCCCCATGATCGAAGGCCACGAAGGGATGGCGGGGAAATAGCGGGCGCATGGGTGGCTGGAATACAACCGTTCGTGGAGAAAGGTGGAGGGATGAGGCCGCTTGGTGCTGTGTTGGCTCGAGTTCGTAAATGCACTGGTCCAAAGTCATTGGGAGATGTTGTTATATTCCCAAGGGCGGTGCTACCATGTCGTTAGATGGACTACGAAGAAGAAGAAGAAACGAGGAATCACTTACGTGGCAAAAGCGTCTAGGTCTACTATTCCCTGGTTAAGCGGACACCCAGTGTTGAAACGGTGATTCGCAGAATGGCTGAGAATATTTGCGGCCTTACGTAGACGAAGCGATAGTTCGAGTACGACGTTGTAGCTTGCGACTTCGTTGAGGCAGCCGCAATGACCATCCAATAACTGTCCGTGATTATATTTCATCGAACAAGGATCAACGTGTTGGTTGTGGGCATTGACCCAGAACACACCGTCGGCGGGTCCTGTACCTTTATCGCAAGACAGTAAATCAGGGTACGATACAAAGAGGGGTGCCAGATCAATGTCATTGGTCAGTTGTTGGTCCCCTGCGACTGAAGTTTGCATTTGGAGATGAGGCTCCTCCGTTGGAGTCACGATACCGGTCGACGGGGCACTCGAAGGAGAATGGATGTCGAAATAAGGATAATATGGCGAGGTTGAGATGGGTGTTGAACTCCCCGTGGGCGGTGGCGAAAAGGAAGATGGAAGATAGTCGGTTTGAAGAGTCTGATGAAATAGACACGGTGTTTGCTTGTCCAGAGATTCTTCATCTGAATCTGCGTTCGAATTCGTCGAAGAAGGGTGGGATGGATCAGACTGATGTCGAGCCTCCACGACGGAATCTTCCGAAGCTGAGCAAGACCGAGCGCGTCCATGACACTTCTCAAATTCTTCATCTGGACTGGATCCAGATTTCGTCCATCGAGGATGGGGTTTATTTTTCAACTAAGGTCGGAGAAATAAGAGCTCCCTCATGAATGTTCAGTGTCGAACCTACCTCACGAATGACACCTTCTAGCTCAGCGACTCTCTGACGGAGTCGGGAGCTCTCATCTTGGGCATCATTTCGTTGACTAGGGTCATCAACTTCATAGACACACAACCCAGTCTGTGAGAGCATTGAGCCCTAAGATCCGCAACATGATCATTCAGAATGGCATACCAGACCTAGCTGCGTACAGCGGCCGCAGGGGCGCTTTCGATCGCACTAAAAAGGAACATTCACCACCGCAGACACCATTTGACAAGGTGACGTACCATCCGCTTAGAGGTATGGCAATTGAGGCATGACTGTGTGGTACGGTTACGACGACGTTTACGGTGATCACCTTCAGGGGGAGGGCTGGAAGACGTAGCATCAGAAGATGTTCGCTTTTTGCGAATAGCCCCAAATTCGGTGGACATAGGAGGTGTGATCAGAGGGAACTGGGATTGACATAAGCATATCGAGGTGGGTAGATATTTGTAGGACCAGTGCCAGCGATTGTCTTGGCATTTTGGGCGACCGAACAGATCCGGGAGCGGGCCTATCACGATCCCGGAAGAAATCACTGATCCAGACACGAGCTGAGGCAAGGGGATCTAACAAATTGAGCTTCGAATGGAAACAGACAAAGGGAAAGATAGAACTCTGGGGCAATCTTCACATCAAATTAGAACATTAAAACACAAACCCATAAGGACGTGAGAGGGCTGATCCTCCCAGCTCAAGTTGCAGCGGCTTGGCAAGACGCCAAATACGGTTGTTTGATGATTCGTGCGCCGGTGGGTAGGAAAACATGGACCCACGGACAAGTGATAGGCTATAAAGCAGTCACAGACTAGTTCTGGATTGCATCTACTTTTTTCCTTGACGACACCGTGTGTAGTGTCAGAGTATCGTGTTTGCAAGCCGATTAGTGCTTCCGTGTCCGTGTCAGGGCCCGGGCGACCGCGCATGTGGTAGGGAGTACTCGCATGACTTGGCAATTTCACAACCGATCGTGGTAGATAGCATGGACTAGCCGGAGCACACCTCCATCTTGAGCTGGCAGTCGTGCGGACGCTGTGTACAGCGCCAAGGCATACATGCCAAGATACATGCAGCATGAAATGACATGATACGTGGTCCGTTAGCTATTAGAGAGTCGCGCGCAGTTGTGTGCTGAGCGACGAGGTAAAGCAATACCTTCTGCTAGCTTTGCTTCATGGCGGGGGCTCCTAACTCAGACTAGAGTTTGGGACCAAGATAATAAACACGGAACAAGTTACAGTGACCATCAATCCCCCGGACTCACTGTAAAATTCGGTGAGCATAATTTCAGTTTCTCGTGCAACACATGATAATTCTGCTTATGGCAGTACCCGCCTTTTGTCTAATGGAGACATTCAGAGGTGCTCGATATGTCGATGACCATTTTTTAGATGACCATTTGATGCCAGATATTAAATCAGTGGTACGGCCAATCTATCTAGTTCCAGTTGATTTTTGGACCCCGTCGAACCCGTTCTCACCCTGCGCCTTCTTCGCTTACATCTCTCTGCCACCGTTACGTACAACGCGGCCAAGTCCGACACGTGGTTGCAATGCTCGTCAACCATGGAGAGCAGCCTAAGCAGCGCTGCGAACGCGGAGAATGCTCCACCAGTAGCCGAGGAAACCAGAAAATACCATTTTGTTGCCGAGCAACGACGTTTTACCAGGTATAGCTCCATTAGGGAGATACCAGTCACGGTGCTCTTGTCATGTGGCACCACAGTGTGCGGAACAAATCTTGATCGAGAACTATTTTCTGCGGTTGCCGACTCTTAATATATAGTCAGCTACCATTTTTTGGTCAGACTCGCGGACCACAGTCGCTGACTGGTTGGTGACGTTTTCTCATAGTAGATGTGATCATGTAGATAATGTCTCTCAGCGCAGCCGGTGGTATCTCGACAACCACGAGGACTCGAGAGTCGATGCAGAGGTGGAAGTTGTAATTAGAGCTCCTTTGAAACCGGCCCCGGATTGTAATATGTACGTTGGTTAGGTAACTTATTGCTCTAGTCTCTGTCTGGCAGGCAACGAGCAATCCATAGTGTTGGTAAGTTTAGGCCGCCCACTATTAGTCTAGGGACCAATCGATCACCAGGCCAGTCATGTAAATGGGAAGGTCTTTTCAATTTATTTTGGTATATGGCAAACATTTTTACCCCGATCTTGAGTTTCGAGACCGCTGTGATGGCTTGCCAGATTATAGATTAGTACCTGATAAAATGCCACCCAAAATAACGATCATTACTGCGAGTCACAAGTTCCATCCGTTGGCTTGCGGGTTTGGACTTCCCCATCCCTGCTGGGTGCCCCAAGCGCTCGTGCCGCCAGCCCCTGAGTTTGGGCTGGTGCTTCCCCAGGCGTTCTGAGCAGGACTTGTAGCCCAACTCGAACCTCCTCCGGAACTTGCTGCCGGGGTGCCGCCCCAACCGCCAGTATTTCCACTGCTATTCTGCGCCGGGCTTGAGCCACCTCCCCAACTCGCAGCACCATTCCATCCACCAGCGGCAGGGCTAGCATACCCAGCGGCAGAGGCAGCCGGGTTTCCCCACGTCGGTGGTTGACTCCACCCGGTGCCAGCCCCATTCACTGCCGAGTCCATCTCCCCTGACACATCCATGTCCGAAGGAGCTTTAAGGCCGAGAATCAAGTTTGCGAGCTTGGTCTGGAGTTCTGCGAGACCCTACAGAATTTCGTAATGAGGGTTTACTAGCCTGGCAGCTACAGCTCACTTACCTTCATGATAACTTCCTGGGGACCCAAGCTTCCGTCTGTTTCAACCTCAAGGTAGAATTTACGCGGCTTCGCGTTGAAGTCAAATACTTCATCATCTCTTGGTGGTTCCTCCTCCTTTGCATTTTCGCCTACAGGCCACTCCGCTCGCACGTCGGCTTCGTACCAGTATGTTGTATGTCTCAGCTTGTTGTAAGGATCATATTCGAAAGCGACAGCGGAGCATGGCGACCACTTCGCATGTTCTTTCGCTATGCCCTACCATCACGCTATGTGAGATGCTCATGCGACGTTCAACGTGCGCACCTTCTTTGCTACACATCGCAAGTGCAATTCTTGCCCTTTGCGAATTTTACAAATCAAAACTGGAGATATCGATGGATCATCTGGCAGGACGGTATAATGAGAAGGACCGCTGAGAAAGATGGAGCGACGCACTCTTCCCCACTGGGTACCCAAAGGCCTCTCCTCGTTTCGTCAGCTCTTCACCTTCCGTTATTGTCTCTGACGAGCCAGCGTTTGATGTGAATTCGACTACTTCAAGGTAGTTACTCGTGACTTCCATTGTCCTATTGTCGTTGCACACGACATCTAGCCTCAGCTCGATTGCACAGTATTTGCATCCCGCCAAACAGGTACAGTCCTGACCGTCGCCAAAATCTGACATGACTATTACTTTCTCGACTCATGGGATGCGAGACGTACTCTAGTGTAGCGCATGCCCTCGTCGCAATTTGCGCTATTCAGCGGAATCATGCCGAGTCGATGGGCGATGAACTCGTCTGGCAAAACCGTAGTATTGGAGTGAATCTCAACCATGTCAATGGCTAGCTGGGGTTTAGCATTGCACACGGGCTCTTTGGCACGTTACGAACCGACTGTCGGTATGTCCGCCATGACCACTCTTCGGATTGAGTTTGCGAATCTAACAGAGGTGAATGTGGATAGTTAAGTCGACACAGGGCTTTACACGTACGCCAGGTCGACATTCTCCAGTACAAAGTTTACCCGGTCCCTTTTTAAGTCGCGTATCCGCACGACAGGTTCTGTGTCTTCCAAAGATTGCATGAACGAGCAGTTCGAAATGACCAACGGGAGTAATGCTAAGCTACCAGGCCAGGCCAGACCCCCAAACACCACACCAACCATTTGCAGTAACCAATCGTCACAGCTTTGCCGTGGTGTTAATCTCCTCATCGCGAATGCGGACTACTGCTTTACCCCATGTCTCTCTTCTTTCCAGCGCGCCCAAGCCCTCCATTGCACTGGCTAACGGATATACCGTGGAGTAGGTGACTGGTTTGACTTTACCCGACGAGAACAAGCTAAGAAACGGCCAGTCAGTCACCGCGGATACGCGATGGTGATTAATCACTAACCCTAACAGTTCTTTCCACACGACGGGAATTCGAGAGGGTTCTTTATCTGAAATAGGTGATTAATGCAACCATTCAATTCCTCTGACCACAGTTCCGCCACACACGTGTATAGAGCCCCCAATGGAGTCCCGTAATACTGATGTTTTTGAGCAGCACCAAGTTCAAGGGCAACTAGCAGTCGTGGTGAGCACCCAGTAAACATTGCCATAGAGATGATGTTACCTTCTCTATTCGGCCGGCGGCAAAACCGATCACCAATGCTCTGCCTTTAAAAGCTATACATTTCAGCGAGTCTAGAAACACTGTCAAACCTTGATCACAGGAAAGAATGCGGTTTTACTCGCCTTGTATGCGGCCCACGGGATCGTAGACGACGTCGACACCCCGACCTTCAGTAATCTGCAGCACTTGTTTCTGCCACTCCGAGGTCGTGTAGTCAACAACATAGTCCGCGCCTCCATACCGCTTGCATATGTCAAGTTTAGGCTGCGAGCCAGCAGCGGCAATAACCTTGGCTCCCAGTACTACGCTTTGTGAGTGGGTGACGGGGCGTGAGATGAGGAAAAGGCACCTTTCGCCAGTTGCACTGCAGCAATCCCAACTCCTCCAGCTGCAGCATTTACAAGGATGGTCTCGCCTAGGGTATCATTCTGAATCAGCCATCGCTTTCTTAGACAGGCACGTTCCGCCTCACCTGGCTTTAATTCTGCTCGACCTACAAGGGCCTCGTAACTCGTTGGCCAAGTAATGAAAAGGCCTATGGCATTGACCTGAGGAAAGGTCGGCGCTCTGAAAATAACGAGACATACCTGCCCCTTGGTCGAAAGTGAGGTTGTCGGGGAGCGGCATGATTGCTTTCCACTTGACGGCTATGCGGTCCGCGAATGCGCCTTGCGCACTGCCAAATACCCTGTCCCCAGGTTTAAAGGGGCAACCCTTTGGGATTTGGGAGCTACTCGCAATCTTGCCGGCGAATTCTGCGCCAAGTGTGAACGGGAAGGGTGGTTTCACTTGATATTTACCCTGAGCTTGTAGGATCTGTCGAGGATGCGTCGAATCCGATTGGCATACGCATATGTGTGCGAGAAACTTACATCGAAAAAGTTGAGGCCTGCAGAATACACATCCACGAGGACATCCTCTGGTCTGGTCACAGGCTCCGGTGCATCGTGCACGAGGGCAAGTGTAGAGGGATGCTTCCACTCGTTGATCACATAGGCTCTCATAATGAAAAGGTAACGTGGCTATTGCACAACTTGAGGGATATTTAATCGTTGGATTCAACTTGATATATCATGACCGGGCCACAGGAATGGCAGAGGGCCGGTTCCAAACAGTAGCCGAGGCCCCGGGAATCAACAGATCGTGCCACGGCTGAGCACGATAACATGGAATGTTCACTGGTTGCGGTAAAGCTATGCGTAATGTAAATACAAATATGATGCTTCTACTACATGACTGGGGGGTTCATCTAAACGTGATCCGGGACAAGTGAACATGCTTATGCGAATCCAAAGCCTTCTCCCCCTTCGTTTATCGCTAGCAACAGCTGTTGTCGCAGCATCTCATAGGAAGAATATTGTGGCAAATCAATCTGATTGAAACCTAACATCACGGTCATTAGAAACTGATTCAGCTTAGTCAGTAAATGGGCTCACAAGTATGGGCTTGAGGAAGGCGATCCGGATCCCCGTAGGCACGATGAATCGAGAATCTTTGAACTCCTTGCACCCCTTGGAGATCGACGAAACCATTGAGAGGCACACGTGAAGTGCCAGTCGCAAAGCTCAACACCTTGGCCCTCTCTTCACGATTGAACGACTTGAGAGCTCTCCACCACCAAACGATAACGGGGTCCGAGCTTGTGTATCCGTTGTATTCCGTCGCGGCTCTCCACTCGTCAACGTCGATGTCAGGCGTCCCAGAAATGAGTAACTCGAGTTCTTGTTCGTTGAACTAGAAGTGAAATGAGAACACTGCAATGCGTGGTAAACGCGACGGCTTACAATAGTGATGAGGTCCTTGGGAATAATCTCGTGGAATCCAGCAACAAGATTCTCGATTTGCTCGCTAATGGAGGAGTACAAGCGGAAATTGGCCGAAAGCTGTACAAACTCCCGCTTGTTTTCCTGTGTGACAGGGATGGACTCGCCTCCTGGCTTGAGCGGGAAGATGCGGTTCCTTCCAAACTGAGGTTCAAAGAAATTTAATGATTCAAAGCTTCTGGATGAAAGCTGGCAACAAACCTCGTCCGCTTCGACACTGAACGTCAACTCCAACAGCGTGGGATCATTTTCCAGAATCCAGCACAGTGAGTTGTAGTACTCTGGATCAACCCATTCGACGTCTCGATAATCGACTTGTTTGCCAAGGAGCTGTCGATACAAACTCTTTGCAAAGTATGCATCTAGGAGCCGCCCGTCATAGATGGCTTTTCCGATGACCCGACCGACGAATTTAAAGAACGATAAATGCTCTGGATTGACCCAAGAATTCTTGTTTGGTTGATATGTCAGTCTATCGGCCGCACATGGCTGGAAGAGTGCGTTGTTCGGGTCAAACATCTGGCGTGCAAGGATTTGGAACCATTCTCTCGTGACACCACCAGCGTCCACGCCTTCCTCATCGTAAAATCGGACGCTAAGCTTGCCATATTTGATTTGGTCGCCAGTCTTCCGTTGGAGGTATTGGAAACTGTCCTCGAATACACGTGCACGGCGAACATTGAGTTGTAACGTGCCGTAGTGTTCGCGGGATGCAGGACGACGGTGAAGCTGCTGTGTGAAGTAGTTCCGCTTGTTGTCGAAATCCAGGACACGTGGGTTGTGGACCAGGAGCGAAAATGATCCACTCATTAGTGAGGGATTGTTGCGTACCATCACGTTGAGGATCTTTCTGTGAGCATCGGTAAATGTGACAAAGAGATCTTCCATCGACTCTCTGGCAGTCGTGGGCGACCTTGGGGATGCAGATGCCTTTATCGTCCTCGTCATACTTCCGGCAGTCGACTTTGGACCCACGTACTTGCACACCACCATCAAAGCTTCGATTAATGGTAGCAGGACGGTGGCGATATGCTCCATATCGGGTTGAGCCTCAATGGTAGCGAGACAGTCCCCGAGTCGCCGCCAGAGTGGTGTGAAGCGGAATGATTCGTAAATATTCTGTACTTTCTCGGCATCCTGGCTTTTGCGAGTCTCATCCGTCAGGGGTCCCGCTGAGCGAGGGGTGTACATATAGTCCAATGTCTTCAGGATACGCAAGAGTTTGGTTTGATCAGACGAGGGTGAAGAGAACTTGGACGCTACAGAGGATGCAAGAATGTCTTGAGTGGGATTTTGCAGCGATACCCAGAGGTGGTTGAGGTCGGTGAGAACACTCTGCCCACAGTCTTGTGCCTTAGCTTTCAGCTCTTGTGCAATCACGTCTCGGGCATCGGGAATGTGCGACAAATTTTGGATAAGGGTCAATGATTGCTGGAACGTGCGCGCAGAGCACTCGCCAATCGTCAGGATGTTAACGATGAGGCGTAGCACTGAGTGCGGTATCTGAGGTGGACTAGCCAGCAGAATTCGTTCGTCAGATTGTTCGCCCGCGATGTTTTCGTTCTTGTTCTGTTCTCCTTCTGCTCCTGTTCCTGCTGTAGCGCTTGGTTCTTCATGTCGAGCTGCATCTGGGACAGCAAGTAGCGATGGTGCAGATGGTATACTGGAATCAGGCTCATTCGAGCTCTCCGGTGCTGCGGCTGAGACAGATTCCTTTTCCAACTTCAGGCTAACCAATGGCTTGGTAACGGTGGAGAGTAATGAGACGACCGAATCCATGATAGACGGCGTTCTGAGCAGCGACTGTCTATCGAGAAGACCGAGGAGGAGAACGATAGGATAGTGGGTTTGGGGTGCCTGCTTCTCCTTTCCTTTGCCTTTCTTAGTATTCGCCTTTTTGAGCCCAGCAGGTAGCTCATGTTCGCCCAAGAAGAAGAGGGACGATAGCTCGTTAGCGCTGACTATGAATGCCAGTGCTTCAAGACAGCGCTGAGCGACTAAATCTGGAACAGATTCATTCTGAAGATTGGTGAGAGTCGCGGAGTTGTTGAGGTCAGGTGCCTTTTGTTTACCGTGAGCCTTGGGGGTTTGTTGATTGGGTGTCTTGGGAGTGCGGGTAGACAACTGGGCAAAGCTCTTGTCTACGGCGGTGAGGTCACCTGGTCCGCTTTGCAGTATGCCGAGAACGAGGTTGAAGAGCTCTGTTCTGGTCTTGCCATTCTCGCAGATGTTGACCAACACTTTAAAAAGTAGGTTCTTCTTCAAGACCTGAGGGAAGAAGAGGAGGCGAACGAGAGTGGCCACCCCAGTTTTATCAAGAAGCTGGATAGCGTCCCTTGGTACAGGTGCTTTACGGGGCGGGACAGGCCGTGAACTTGCCCTGTGACCACCACGCGATGCAAACGTAAATCGACGCGGGTTCTGAGCCTCTTCGCGGTATACACCTGCTTCAGCAATCATGTAAGATGGCAGAGTCTGCAGAAGACCTTCATCTGAGTCCAAGAGAACAACTTGTCGGAGGTGTGGATCGAGACTGGCTATGAAGCTGGCTGGATCGATGTCGGCCGCAGTTCCGGGCGCGGCATTATCGTTTGCTGTCGCTGACCGGGTCTGTCTTCCCTGCTCCAGCCTTTCTTGTTGGATGAGTTCCGCACGGATTTCAGGGGGTAGAGCATCAAGGAATTCGGGGCTGATCCGAGACTCTGCAGGTCGTTCTATTCTCGCAGCGCGTTGGTCGCGAACGTGTTGATTGATGACTTCTTCTCGGATATCGTCCGGCAACGCCTCTAAGAATGTCGGGTCTATGCCCATGTCCGTAATGTCGACCTCGCTGCCATGAATCATGACAGTCAATCTCTCTTGGACCTGGGAAGGCCCTGCCGCCTCTGTCTGCGAAACAGCGGTCACTGGTTCAGGTGGGGGTACATCGTGCATCTCGACGTCACTGGTGGTCGAGTCTGTGACAGGAGTTTGTTCTGCATGTTCTTGAACTGGAGCGGTGGAAGGTGCCGATGAGGTCGTAGCTGCGTCGTCTTTTGGTTGCGTGTCTGCCTTAGCTTCTTCGGCCGTTGATCGCTCGGCCTCACGCTGTTTAGCTTCCTCCTCCTCCGCCTTCAGCTGTGCTTGTCGCCTTTGCTCTTCCTCCTTTTCCTTTGCTGCGATGGCAGCTGGCAACAGTGCAAGTACGATATGGTTGCCTAGCCGGTTGGCTCGTTCAGATACATGTTTGCCATTAACGGTTTTGGCCTCCTCGGTCCACCTTTGCACCGTAAAGAGAGGATCAAGGCCACGGGTGTCATGATGGTTTTCACTTTGTCGAGGAATGCGTTCCACTCTGGGACCAGAAGGTGCACCTGCAAGCCTCTGTAAGTGGATCATGCCCTGCTCCATGCCGGCTAGTGCAGCCGGAGCAACATCCACACGAATTGTCTCGCGAGTACCACCAGGACGATTCACGAAATGCTGGAAAACTTGAACAGCATCTCCCCCTATAATATCTTCAATCGACTGAACAAGTTCAGTTTGAAGGCCATTCCCGCTCCCTCGTTGCGGCCGTCGGGAACTACGAGAGAGAGCTGTTGGTGTGCGATTACTACCAACCGATGCATCCAGCAGAAGGGGATGGACTGTCGCTTCGGATGGCGCGGATGGCGGGTTTCGAGATCGGCCGAAAACCTGGACATCATCGACGCCTGAACAAAATCGCATAAAATTTTCACCTCAGGAACATGCATTGGATGGTCACTTACCACTTCGTCGGCGGGATATGAACGGATTTAATTCTCTCCCCTGGACTTCTATTCCGTCGACGTCGAAAGGCTCCGAGTAGGCGAAAATGTCGTCGTTAGCACCGCCCACGGGGGCAACATCCCGAACATCAACAACACCAAGATCGCCTCGGAATCTACCCAAGTGTGAGTCCTGCGTCATATCGTTCGTAATAAATAACCATACTCTTCTTCGTCAGACATGTCTGGCTCATCATCTTGCTCAGCGTGAATCACATTGACGTGCTCTGTATCGAGGATCAATATCAAGCAAAAGGAAAATTAGAAAGATGGGCTAACCCCCCCCTTCATCCTCGTCGCCTTCGTCACCGTTTTCGTCTTCTGCATCCCCTTCATCACCCACGTCCTTCAAAGTATCATCAAGTCAAACCGGCGTCCGGTAGATGACATAGATCGGACAAACCTGCCATATCACATCCTCGTCAAGAACTTGTTCAGCGGCGTTGACGGCAGCAACACCAGCTTCTCCATCTTCGTCATTCTCGATCAGATCTGCCTCCTCGTAGTCTTCATCTTCATCCCGCCATCCATCGCCATGAGATTCATCTTCGTCCTCTCCGTCCTCTTCTTCCGCGTCAACTTCATCGGAGTTAGAAGTTGCCTCGCTGTCGGTTTCGTCCCCATATTCCATCTCAACGTCCTCTTCTTCATCTTCGTCTCCCTCGTCCATCTCATCATCTTGCGCATAGTTGACATCTTCCATCTCCTGTCCAAAAATCCATCAGCTTTCGTCACGATCGGCCGCTGCCGTACTTACACCTCCAAACCTATATCGGAGGATATCGGGTAAGAAAACTCATAGACGAAAATTCAAGGTACCCACATTCCAAGAGCTGAATGACGGTACAAATCGGGAGTCTCCTCGCGCTCGACATTTTCAACGTCAATATCCTCCTCTCCCTCGTCCTCTGATATCGATCCGACACTCTGAGCCTTTCCCTCTGTGCCATCCTTGGACTTCTCTGATGCTCGACTCATCTTAATTGCAACACGGGTTCTGACGATATCCTCAACGTGATTTCCTTGACGGGAAAGCGGAAAAAACTTACAAATTCTCCAATGGCCGAAGAACAGACGCGACCAGGTTGCGGATGTTTGGGAAGTTCAGGTCGACTTCACCAAGGGCGTTAGTCAAGATCGCGACAAAATTCTTCTCCAGCATAATCTTTGCAACGTGTGTCGTGTTATCTTCCTGTGGCTTTCTTGACCCACTGTTGCTGAAACGTACAGTCAACAGACGATTGCACAAGTCTGTCAATGCGAGGAGGCGACCATATCTACCATCCATACTTTCGGAAGGCTGGGTTTCCTTGATAGCCCTGCTGATGGCATCGAGGGTAAACTTGCGGATCGAAACCAGGTCTACAGGAACCTCCTTCGTCTCGGCGCCTGGCGAACAGTCGACGCAAAGAGCTACAAGAACCGACATGGCCCAAGTGCACAGATGCAGCCTGGCTTTAGCATCGGGCTGGGCGGCGATCGTGCCGTACGTGACAAGCTCAGAGAGGAAGAATTGAAGAACTCCTGTCCTGTACTTCCCGTCTTTCGACGGTGTCTGTTGGCGCTGCTTCTTGGGATTATATGACAGAAACGCAAGCTTGCATGCGTCGTAGGAGAATAAGAGTTCGGAAAGGCATTGCATGAGGAAACAGCAGTGAGCATAACGCTCTTGCTCGCTCGGGATGTCGAGGTAAACCATCAGCGTCTGGGTGCTTGCTTGTTCGGCGGGCACCGCTGGAGCGGGTTGTTGATTGGTTAACTGAGGCGCTGTATCCGCGGAACTATCAGGAGGTTTGTAGGTCTTCATCAGCTCGCTTATGAGAAAGTGAACCACCGATTCCAATGCCTCGTTTACGGGCGCGCGAGGAACATCTGTCGGCGCATCGACTTGCATATCCGTTTGCTTCAGGCTTTCTTGATTAGACGGTGCAGAATCCTCTGCGACGTCGGGCTTTAGAGTGATGTGGTGAATTGCAGAATAGGGCTGCTGCAGCTGACAGATCGACTGAACAACTTCGATAAAAGATTCGGGGTTGCGCAATGCGACTGCACTACAGTTGCGAACAAAGCTGGAGACATCGACAATTCTTGTACGAGGTTGAGAGAGGAAGCGCCCGATTTCCTGGTGCATAGTACCCTGCAAAGTATGCAGGTCCTCTGCAACATGTCGAAGGATGATGGCGATATAGGAATAACTGCCAGCTCCCCCGTGAACCTTCAGGTGCTTGAAGACGAGGGGGATTCCGTCTCGTTTGACAAACTTGAACGCAATATTGTGATCGCGCGAAAGGACAACTAGAAGACGCAAAGTCGCTAAGAACTCGTCACGTGGTAAGTTGGGCAGTGCGAGTAAACGGATGCAAAAGTCGAAGACAATCGAGCGTGCGTCAGGGTACGGAGGACCAAGCTTGAGGTCTTGTGGAACGATGGGATCTCCCTCCTTCGGGGGAACAATAGGAACAGGCTGATCGCCAGTGTTCAACAAAGCCTCCGTGACGAGGAGATGGGAGGCGAGCCATTTTGGCGTGGTGTGATCTGGTTCCATCGTAGTTGAATTCGAGAGGAGTAAGGCCAAAAGGCAATCCATGAGATTGCGGCCAATGCTTGGTTCCAGCGTGGGGCACTCCGATAACACAAGCGCCAGCAATCTGCATCTCGTTGCTAGAGGTTCTTCCTTAACATCCAGTGCGCCAGGTGAGTATTCCTTAATGTCGTCGATCAAGGAGCGAACGGACAATTCCTGTAGATCTGGAGAAGGGCGCAAGAAAGCCTTGTGGACCTCGAATATCAATGATGGGTGCTCGTCAACAAGTAACAACGCTTGTCGAGTTAAGCCTGCCTTTAACGGCTCGCGGATTACATTCAATTCCTGACGCAACTCCTCTAAACTCTTTCCCTGTTCTGAGGAAACAGGCGCGACTGGGGCTTCAAGCGGGGCAGACGATGCGACTTCTTCCGATTCCATCTCTTCGTCGCAGGTAGCAGACTCGTCCGCATCTTCGCCAGTGGGCTCTGCAGGTTGTTCGAGACCTCCCCCGACCTCATTCTGTTGTGCATCGGACTCTGGTTCCGGGTCTGGGGGAAAGGGGAAAGGGTGCGAGAGAAGCAGATCTGTAGCTGCGGTGAGATTGTTATGAGTACGTGCTAATGCACGTTCAGCTGCAGAGCGAGGGAAACCCATGTCTGTTAGCTGACGAATACGGTTCTCGTCGGGTCCAGTGTTCCGCATATGCAAGCCAGCAGCGATCCCAATGGCAGAACCTGCACCAGGAATACCTTCTGCTGGAGGTTCGCCCTTGAGCTCCTCATTTTCTGCAGCGGTAAGTTCAAGAACAAGTTGAACGACAGATTTGACCAGCGTTAACGGCGCAGGCCGGAGCCACGACGATTCCCAGATTCTTTGAAGAACTGGGGCACTCGCAAGACGAAGTCGGACGAGAAAGTGGTGGGGTTCGAAGTAGTCAGTATCCGTGTCCTTTTTGTCGCGAGTCATAACCAAGATAGTCTGACCGGACTCGAAGAGAGCTTTGGAGGAAATGAGGGGGTAAAGAAGGTGGAGGGCAATTTTTAATCCCCCCTGCGCATGAACCGATTCCTGCACCATCGGTTCGGATCGTTCCTCCAGTCTCACGTTCGTAACGCTTTCGATAGAATCCAAGAACATCGAACACACGTCGAATATCGTCTCCAGGCCCCCGGCGCGCTGGAACGAAAGAAGTAAGACCGTGTGTAGTGTATTCTGCATGGTGCGTTCTAACAGATTCATTAGAGCCAATCTCACAAACGGTCCGTTTAAGTTGCCCACCGTCCACCAATAACACAGTCATCAAGCCGAGCATGACACTATAGTAGTCAAGACGATATAGGTTGTCACCTGAAATTACCAGTCAATAATCATGTTAGACGACCGCTGTTTAGATCTCACCAATAATTTCCGTCTTGAGGTGATCAATCATAATGCCCGCAATTACATCGGAGGCGCTCAGGATCTGCTTCTTTTGCACGGGATCAGGGTTCCTTCTGGCGTAGAATAGTTTGACGATCGCTGTGGAACATCAGGTGAGGAAATATCAAACGGTTCTCGGCGATGAGCACAAACATTGGAAGAATGGCGCAAGTGCACTTGGAAGGCCGTGAGTAAGGTGTTTGAGTGCCTTGGCATTCTTGTCTATGGGAGTTTCCTTCTTCAACGGTAACACTGACGTTGGCGAGGACCTGGCACCCGAGGTTTCCGCCGCAACACCATTGGCGACGACGCCAAAACCAGTTGGTTCAGGAAGAGAAACGGAAATGTGACTGGGTGACCTCTCAAGGGGTGATCCATGCCCGCTGATCCCAAGCTCGATTCCCTTAGAAGCGATGTGGGCCTTAAAAAGGATGTTTTCCCAAATCGATGCACGATGCAGGGCGCCCATGTCCATTACCACCTTGGGTGGATCCGACATCAGAGTCTGCAACAGCCCCACCGCGGACCGCCCATGGGCATAGCCAGTCGTAGAAAACACGTCCGCCATCAAAGTAACGCGAATGTGTAGCGCCACGAGGTTTCGGAATTCCTGATTGACTTTGGATAATTGATCGTCCGTCACCTCCAACATTGGGGCGAGCTTTGAATCCGGCGGGAGCACTTTCCAGAACTCCTCCGTCTCCGCAAGCGAGGTACCGACGAGTTTCGAGAGGTAGAAGAGTGCCTCATTCGGGCCAATCTCGGCCATGGTTCGGATGACTTGAACGATCGAATCGGATGACACACTGTTAGCATAGTCGTACGGAAGGCAGGGCAGACCAGTGAGCCTTCCAATCCGATCCAACCCATCTGCATTGCGAATGAAATCCTTGCAGTGTTGAGGATGTTGGAAAAGCCCTTCGAGGAACTGTGCGGGTAAGTTAGCACATTTGCACCACAGCGCCAAAATAGTGCTCACCCTACATATCACGTCAATGAACATGACTACGTTGTTGTCGTGGTCTCTCTGTGTAGCAGAATCTTCTTCAGATATCTCGTCATGGCTGTCGGAAGTCGACCCTGAGCCGCTTTCTGACTCCCTTCCCTCTGACTCAACGCCTTGCATACTCGCCCCAGTTTCCTCGGAAGGCTGAACTGGCAAGAGTCCATACCATTCTTTCTTATCCTCTGGGATCACAAATGTGTTTCCCAGATCCTCGATCTTGCTGAAGACAGCTTTTACAGCGTCAAACACGGGTGTTTTGAGAGAGGGGTGGTGGCGAATGAGCTCGTCGATTGATGTACCTATGAGAACTGCGTTCTCCTTGTCGCGGAGAACCTTGAGATGCCGTTCAGATGTGAATATGGAAAATATGCCAGGAATGATGCTCGGACGAGCTGAGAGCTGATCTTGGCCGGCCTGGTTGAGACACAGCGCTCCGATAGCATTCGGGATGGCTTGGATGACCTAAGTGGGAAATGGGTCAACAACAAACGAAGGACTATGCGGAGAAGAACATACTTCAATTACCGGCTCTACTCCAGTTTCAATTGCTTTGTAGAAGACTTCAGGTAACCCAGCCTCCTGAATAGTGGGAAGAGAAGTTGGTTCGTTGTGAACAAACGTTGCCATGATATTCATCGCTTAGGGCAGTGTTACTTTCCAGCACTCAATCACAAATCAACTGGACCTACCGAGCGGAAGGACACTCGGCCCAAACAAGCCTCTATATTCGATGATCTTCTTGATAGACTGCAGCAACGTCGAATCAATCAACCCCCGAAGGCCTTCAGAAGTTCCAGTTGACTGCATCATGCGGTGTATCGATCTCAGCGTATGCTTAAGGATAGCCGCGCGGGCAACGGGTAGTTCACCCCACGATCCAAAGATGTCACGAGAGCGGGTCTCGTCGCCGTACATTGTAACGTCGAAATCAATCTCGTGCTAAAATGATGACGACATAAAATCTGTGGGACTCAGATACAGGAACAGAGTTCATACCTGGATCCTTTCGACAAGGACGTCGACGCCCCTCGCGTTCGAAAATAGCTGAAATGCGTTGGCGTATCCATAAAGGACATTGTCCACCAGTTGCATCGCCTTGGACACCATTTGAAGTCTCTGAACAAGCTTGTTCTCGATTATTTGCACCAGCAATGGGACCAGGCCAGCGCCAACAATCATATTTCCTCCGCCTGCATGCTGCGCGAGGTATGTAACGAACGCAAACAGCGCATCGATGAAGGAATTCGGAAGTTTGGATTCAGGATTGTTGACATCCAGTATGGTCTTGCGAAGGAGGGACATTAAAATACCATGATTGACACCGGCGTTGATGGCCCCCAGAACCTCCTGAATACGGCCCCGGTATCTGGCAATTGAATCGAGGGCAGCGATGGCAGCTGTTTGCACGGAAGTAGAAATCTCGCGATCGAGTTGTAAAAGCTCAGCAATATGGGTTGTAAGGTCAGGCTCATAAAGGAAGAGCGAGGATGCGGCTTGATTCTCGCTATGAGTATGTCCGTAAATCGCGATAGCCAAGAGTCGGACGACGAGAAGTTTCTCCCGGATGGATTCATTTCCCGTCACCAGGGCCTTTGCAACGCGCATACGACACAGTAACTCATATTTGTCGTCGCCAGAAAGAGGGTGCACTTCCAGGATATCGGCTAGAATTCCCATGACGTCCTTCTTCTTCAGGGTTTCCTCGTCAACGTGAATGTTTATGGAACCGGGTGGGAGGGATAGCTTGCGAGGGGTTGTGGGGGGTTCGTCGCCACTTTCGTGTTTCTGTTCCTTCTCCTTGTAGTCAGTTTTGTAGTATACGAAACTTACGTCTCGAGCCTCGTCAGGGAGGACGTCGACCTGGGGTACACCGCTTGGACTAGCGAGGTCCAGCAGGCTGATGCCGTGCTCACGCAGATTGGGCCAACGCTTTGATAGTGAGAGCAGGCGTGATGTGGAAATACTAAGCGCAGCTGAAACGGCTGGCTGGGCGGAGTATTGTTGGGCTGGGCGCAACAGAAGATTCAACGCCAGTATCAAAACATCCAAATCGGATGTCAAAAGCAAGCTCATCAACCGCTACCAACACCATGTGAGCTACATGCTAGTCGTTGCGGAATGGAATGCATACGTCATAGGAATTGAAGGTTTTGCGGTTGGTTGAGTTCTCGAGGAGTAACCTCTCAAATCTGAGGATAGCGGAGATGGTCTGCTTGGTTGCTGGGGTGAAGACGTTGAGCTGGAGCTTATCGATATCATAGTCACGGATAGCTTCTTCCAGAATTGCGTCGAATTTGTCAAGAACTTTGATCCAACAATTGAGGTCAGATCGGGGCCATTTCCAAGACTCGATGCTGGCGAGAACATCAGCAACATCGTCGTTTGGGGTGTTTGCGAGCTTTGAGATCAGCTCTGCCACCTGAGGGTGCTGTGGGCAAGCGTAAGATGCATGGCGCCATGGGACGAGCTTTGGACGTGCTGTCACTCACAGGTTGGGCCGCCCTCTTGGATTTCTGAGAGATCTTCATCGTACCGCAGCGAATGCGGGTAGATCAAAGATAACCGACAAGATCGAGATAATAGTTACTTGCGAGTCGGATGGACGTGAATGGAAGAAGACGAGGGAGACAGCTAAGGCAGCGGCGGGAGCTGAGGGCGACGTAGGGTTTACAATATATCAGGAAAGACTTTCCCATGTATGGGCCAATATTTCCCACGGGTGGTATTGAATAGTTAACTGGGAACATTGACCTTTCACTACTAAGTGGTGGCGCGCGATGGGGAACAAGAAGCGAAAGCAAGACGGCGGCGACGAGGAGGACGACCTTGATCATGGCGCGTCCAACTCTGACGCGCAGCCCGAGAAGGCTATGAAATCAAAGGTGCCTCCCAGGTCGTGACCGCGACCAACGCTGAGCTGAAGGTTCTTTCAACCACCGATGGCAGCAGCAGTCGACCACTAGCAAGACCAAAGCACCCTCGAAACAGAAAACGACGAAGAAGCCCAAGTTTGACAATTCTGGCGACGAGGTTCGTCTGCCCATGGTCTTTCTCTTTCTGCTGACCCCTATGTTTCTCAGTCGTCGCCAACCCGCGAAGAAAGCAACCAACCAACCATCAGAGTACTCAAGAACGCCGAAGGCGAGAAGTACGTAGATCTAGGGAAAAAGAAACGCGCGGCCGTACGATCATACAAGGGTCAATCTTTTTCTGCCCATGCATACCTAATCCATTCACCGTGGATGACAGGCCAGGTATACGTTGACGTACGCGAGTTCTACAGCACAGACGGCGACGAAAAGCCCGGGAGGAAAGGGATCTCACTTGCCATGGAACAGTGGGAGGCCCTCAAACGGAGCGTCAGCACCATTGATTCACTCTTCGCAGAACAAGGCACGAAATAAACTATCCGAGCTAATACGTAGTTTTCAACGTGTTGCACTCGAGTCTTCTACACAAATTATAACTATCTACCGTCTCAATGCATTATCCTAAGTTTGCTCTTCTCACTTTGACCGCTCGGAGACTACCATCACGATATCGATAGTCCAGCAGCTGCTTGGTATGCCCCCACCAGACCGTGGGTTCGGAGACCTCGCATCCATGCAACGAATTTCAGAGTGGATGCCTCCGCATCCATTATGACCTCAAGAAACGTCATGCTTGAGTAGCCTCTAGCATATCTCCTGCAACGCCATGACGAACGGGTTCAATGGGAAGAATGACGGCTTACCACCAACAACCGATCATACGACGCAAGGATCCAAGCCAACCGTACGTGCGAAGACCTTCTTCGTGTATTCGCCTACGATCATCACGCCACACTGCGGTCATACAGTACTTGGCAGTGATCAAGAATATCCGAACACTCGAGTGAGTGGTCGCGAGCGCATGATCCAAGCTCCTAGATGTACAAGCCATCTCAACCAGGATCTCAAACCACGGATGCGTGAGACTCGACTTCAACTCACCTTGTCAAATCGTTTAACTTCAGCACCATCAACACCCTCCTTGGGACTCTACGGAGAACATCCAACACCGAGATGAGTAATCCCTCGCGATTAATGACCGCATCTCTAATCTCTTCCATCTCTTCCACCGTCTGAGGAAGCATGTCAATCATACCGGAAGCTCGCTTGAACGTGTTTTCGGAAGAATTTTCATCTTCCCACGTTCCTTCGAACGCTGCACGACCCGTTATCGCAGCCTCAAATACAGGGTACTGGAGTTTCATTAGCTTCCAGTTTACCGGCGACATTGACCTCACGCACGAGATCAGGGGTGATATTGCCGACCAGCTCGGCGTATTTGCGGCGGGCGGCTCGCGTTTCTGGCGATGCCCTCTCGATGAGAGATAACCAGAGCTTACTGTAATTGATACGCAGTTCCGGATCGAGGTCGAAATACAGTCCGTGATCCAGGAGCACGATCTCGAAATTGTACGGTGAACGTGAGTTGGGTGGGGCACGCCTAATCAGCAGATTACCTGACGGTGAGAAAGGGTCAGGTCACTGTTGATTGGCGGAATTTTTGCAAGGACGGATTACCTGGATGTGGATCCTATAACAATATGAGCAATGTGTCATCCGGCGAAGACTTATTCCTCACAGCATGAAAATAGCCATTCAAGAACACCATTCGGCTAAACACCCTAGTAAGTTCCAGTGCCACCTTATTCCTATCAATCCCCTGTTCTGCCAAGTAGCCTAAATCGTCAACCCGCGCACCCTGGATAAACTCCATGATCAACACCCGTTTCGTGGCTGAGATTACTTCGGGGATGTAAAGTGAGGTAGAAACGTGATCAAAGTCAGCCATGGCTTGTCGAGCATTCGAAGCCTCGCGAACAAAATCCATTTCTTTCGGAAGGTTTTCGCGCATTTCCTCACCAAGCCATGTGAATTCGAACTCGGGGAACCAATATTTGATCCACCCTATAGATGTGCGTGTCGTTCGAATGTCACCATGGGATTACGAAGAGGGAAAGAGATGGACATACCAAGCGTGACCTCCACCATCTCCATATCGATATCACAAAACTCTGCAAGGCGCGGGTGCTGCAACTGTTTTACATCCATGAATTTCGAGCCCGGCACCTATCCCAAACATCAACCCACTTTCACAGCGGCCTTCTTTCCCGACTCCTTATGTGTACCGACATGAACCTGGGCCAAGCTTGCCACTCCGATTGGAACAGGGTTGAAGTCCTCGAAGAGTTCCTGAATGGGATTTCCTACATCGGAAAGGAAGAGCGCTTCAACATCTTGATAAGGTGTCGGGTCGCATTTGTCCTGCAAAGGTCGCAGTGTGCTCGTCCATTCTTTCGGCAGAACTACTCTGTAAACCCCACGTGGTAGTACTGTGCCCATGCAGACAAAAATTGCGAACGTACAGCGAAGCCACGTGTTGTCCCAACTTTATAAAAACGCCTAAAACATAATTCCAGTTGCATGGGGTTCAGCTTCTGTAGTGATGGAAATCCTCCGTACCTCCATTCGCAAGCAGTGCCTTCAGGACCCTCTTCGCACTACGCGTATGACACTCGGAATACGCGCGCTGCCTTTCCTCCTCGGACAGGTAACTGTGAGCAAGCGTATACTTGTAGTCGATGACTCCTGCGATTGCGGCACCTGAATATATAAATATTCAGCCAGATTGACGGCACAGTGAACCATTCGTGTCCGGTCAGCGACGGACATAAAACAACTTATGCACATACGAGCTATCCGAGAACAACGCACGACGGCCAACGATGTATGTCTAAGTGGCTGATAATTCTCATACGCGACGTACGCTGCTCCTCCAAGTAACAGTCCTATGGCCGGGTAAAGGATCCATGGGTTTGCGCTTGGACGTTTAGTCGAGGTTGGGGTATTTGTGCTGGCCCCGGTTGACAACAGACGACACCTTGGCTTTGTGCGTAGCGGCCGTGAGGTGTGGGCTACATTGGCATGAAGGAAAACCCGGAAGGACTTGAGGACTGTGTGGTGACCACGGCGAAACATGGGTGTGTAGCAAATACATAAAGTTGTGTACATAAAGTTCGCAGGATCCGAGTATAAACGTTTAAGTAAACGCCCAATAGGTAGCAGAAGTGAACAAAGCGGCCTACCCGACTTATTCTCAGTCTTCAAACAATGGCTGGAATGCCTGAAAATCTGTCTTGGATACATGCAAAACGCGAAGGAATAACCAGAACCAGCTTACCTTCCTGCCATCCCTATCTCTGTCTTGTGTGGGCCCGAATTCGTCCTCGAACAGTTCCAAACTCTCCCCACTGTCTCCCGCTTCATTCAAGAAACCGACTCCTGACTCCATGCCCTTCGCGATGTCAAATTCAACTTCTTCCCCATCTCCCTCTAGCATGGCCTCTAATTCCTCCCGATTCATGTATTCTACACCAAGTCCCGACTCTCTAATTGCTCGTTCGTCTTGTTGGGAGAGTTGCGAAAATGGCAAAAAGAGTGGGGTTTGGGCACGTTGAGTCTGCGTGGGTCGTTCGCATATCAAGGGGACTGGAGGTGGAACAATTTGTGACGACTGTGGATAGAAGAGGGGATCGCCGGGATGAGAAAAAGTAGAATTTTCACCCCCTTTGGCGTCGCCATCTCCGGTGTATCCATCGATGGTACCTGCCTCATCGCCGACACCGCCTGAATCAAAGTGGTCCATGGCGCCAAAATCTTCGTCCTGCGAGGTATGAAAAACAAGAGAATGACTTCCCTGCGTCCGATTAGGATTAGGGATGAACGGCGGCGGCGGCATCATGTCTTCGTCTTTTATCGCTGCTGAGTTTTCCCTGCTTACACTCGCCCCGGGGACCTCCGTCCTTTGCACCGCCTTCATTGATTTCTTGACCTTCTCCACGCGCGGCGTCTCACTTCCCCTGCCTGAACCTGATGCATTCCAGGATATTTGTGCTTCATTGTCTGGATGAGGCCTTTTCTGTCCACCTGGTTGTTGTGGTTTGGGAGTAGATGAACTCCGTGTATTAGTGTTTGAACCGGATGCCATTCCTTGGAGTTGTGATGTAGATATCACAAAAAGACCATCAGATTCATCACCCTCGATGTCGATAAAAAGCGGTGCAGCAGGGTCTGTAAAACGGAGCTCCAGTGCTGAAGCCATGGATTCGGCAAACGCGACTGTAGCCTATTGATAGGAACGCTTGAGTTCGCACTGATGTACAACGCAAACAAGTAGCAGGACAGACATTGAACTCCCGGAGATGGAAGGCGATGGTGATCGGTGGATCGGCTATTTCGTACACATCGAACTCGTCGGCACTGATGGTGAGCTCTGTGGCTAGCTGTGCTCTGCCTAGAAGCAAATTGCGGACGCCGGCATGGAACTTGCGGGTGGCACACTGACCTTTTGTATCGATAGACGACTCGAGACTTTTCACATCAACATCTGTGTCCCCAAATGTCCACACAAGCTGAGGATCGTTCTTCATCCCGCGGCCACTAGAAAAGTGCTCGGTGATGTCTTTGATGGCTCTTGGGCCGATGGTGAGCCGTGATTCGTTTTGAGACTCTGGGACACCGGGTGAAAGGAGAGAAGTAGGTATAAGAAGGGGCAAACGGTGGGTTTTTACGATACCTGGCAGAATATATGACAGGTTGCACGTTACTGGTGATAGGAAACGGAGCTCACCGTGTTTGCAGTGCAAGCGTACAATAAGTCTGCTTTCTAGCGTGTCCTCTTCTTCCTCAGGCGGATCGCTGGACGGGCCTTCTATGACGACCAGCTCGCATCGTTCAACTGTCTTTTCGATGGTTCTGTGCTTGAATATTGACAACAGTGTCTACGAACACTGGATTGATGTATACACAGACCTGATTGCACGCGAAACGCACCTTTACGAGCAGCTGTCCCTTGACATCCTGAGGTTCGCTGGGGCTGCCAGCTGACGGGCCCGCCTCGTTCACGCCACCGCCTACGCGATACCTCGAAAAGAACATCCTCCCATACCTGAAGCGACAGTATGCGGAAAGCGAGGAGTTTGTCGTGCTCAGTGTAAATTGTTGTGCGTCCGCGTATAGGACGAGGTCATCGCCGTATCGCGAGAGACATGTCAAGGCCCTGATGAATGCTTCTCGTTGAATGAGCCTGTATCTGAGCAGTGAACGAGTCGAGGACGTACGTTTGAGTGCAGCGGCGCCGAGCGTAGCCTGCATTGGTGGACGTGTTCAAGTCCTACTGGCATGCCACCACCGGCCAAGCTCGCCATCGTCGGCGGTGGGCCATCTGCGTTCTACGTGGCCTCGCGGTTGCTCTCGCTCGCGCCCCACGCTGACCCGCCGTCGCCGTCGCTGAGAGTGCACATATTCGACCGTCTCTGGGCACCACACGGCCTCGTCCGCTATGGTGTTGCCCCAGACCATCCAGAGGTCAAGGTACGCGCACGCGCCGTCGTCTTCGTCTGTCCTCGCTCACAGCGTCCAAGAACTGCACGAACAAGTTTGACCAAACCGCTGCTGATTCACGTTTCCGATTCTTTGGCAACGTCCATGTCGGCAATGCGCTGCCCACCGCGATCCCGCACACACTCCCTCTTCCCCTCTCGTCCCTCCTCCAGAACTACACACACCTCCTGTTTGCAACCGGATGCACGCTTCCGACTCTCCATCCAGACATACCCCCGTCCTCGCATTGCGTTCCCGCACTGTCCCTCGTGCATTGGTACACTCGACATCCCTCCAACCCACCCGCACCGGCCCTTGACAAGATTACCCACCTCACTCTCATAGGCAATGGAAATGTCTCTCTCGACATCGCTCGTATACTTCTCACATCGCCCTCTGTTCTCAAGAAATACGATGTCCCCGAACATGTTCTCGATGTCCTCTCCCGGTCCACTCTCAAGCATGTCTCTATCGTCGGTAGACGCGGTCCATTGGAAGCAGCTTTCACGAACAAGGAACTGCGCGAGATGATGCACCTCCCAGATGCATCCATGGTCCCTCTTGATCCCTCCCTCCTCACCCTCCCAGAGGGGACAACCTTGTCTCGCCAACAGCGCCGTACCTTCGAGCTTCTTCACAAAGGCTCGCAGAATCGGTTTGGAAGCACCCAGAAGACTTGGTCTCTCGATTTCTATCGCATGCCTACTGCTCTCACGCCCTCCCGTTCTTCTTCCGCTGCCGCCGCCGAGCTCACCCTCGCTCACACCCTTCTCGATCCCTCCACTGGCCGCGCCATCTCAACGGATCGGACTTCCACCCTCACTACTTCCCTCGTCGTGACGTCGCTTGGCTTCCACGTAGACCCAACTATGACTTTCTTCGACCCCCTCTCCCGCCACCTCCGGGCGCGTGGGGGTCGCATTCTATCCGAGTCCGGTGTTCCCCTGCGAAACATGTATGCTTCAGGATGGAGTGCTAACGGCGCTAAAGGCGTGCTGGCCACGACAATGATGGATGCGTACGCGGTTGCCGACACAATTCTATCTGACGTTATGTCCAGCAGCACCGAGAGTGCGAGTGTGGAGACGACACCGGGTGGGGAGCATGGGAGCGAAGCGGTACCTGATGTTCTCATGCCGAACCTTACTCCTCATCCCGAGGATCCACCCGAGGAGATCGAACAAGGAATAAAGGACGGGTTGGTTACCCAGTATGATGATTGGAATGCCATCGATGCTGAGGAGGTGCGTAGAGGTGCACAGCTCGGGAAGGAACGAGAAAGGATGGGCTGGGAAGACGCGAGGAAGCTCCTCTCACTCTCACGATGAGGTCACGCTCGTTAAAACAACGGGACCTTCCAAGCCGGGGCCATAGTAGATGTAGACACATCTGACTCATAGTAATGCAACGCTACTCATCTCACCCCTTGGCTTTAGGCTTCTCCGCTACATCCTGAATATCGCGCGGCCTCGCAGCACAGCATCGATTCAATCCTTCCTCTGGAAAACAGGATGGGGCAGTGGCCGCCGCGGTCGCTTCGATGTCGACAAGGGCAAATTCTGCAAATTACTGAACCCCGCCGACTTCGGAGGTGCGTTGCGGCGCGCGTTATTCTGTGGATTGAACAATGCCAAGGTCTCAGTTGGACCGTACTCAGCATAGGTGAGACGAACCTCTGCCTCTTGTTTTTGCTTTGAATAAAACGCAAACAAATCTGCAATCTGCTGCTCGATCGCTTGTTTCTCTTGGTGGAGTCTTCCAACGTCCTGAGTCATCACAGCCACTTCTCGGCTCAGTTCTGCTTTGAAGTGCTCGACATGCGCTGCGTCATGTTAGCGACGCGCTCTCTCATATCCGTTATCCAACTTACCTTGAACGTTGATAGCTGTAGCCTCCTTCATGGCTTCCACGAATCGCAGTCGTTCGCCGCGGATCTCGTTCGTGAGCTCTGCGGGATAATGCCAGGACGATGAGAGTGTCTCGAATTGAACACCGAATGCCTACCTGCTGAGAGGGCACGGAGCATCTGTTCTTGCTCATGTCGCTGCCGATTGATGATCTCGAGCACGGAATCTGTCACTACAAACCCCAGTCACAGCTCCGAATCAGTATGGATGACTGAAGACCAGTGCCTTGCAGATCCCACCGAGCGCGGTCCGTTGTTCAGTGCTGTTGTTCATTTGTTCCCTGACTACATCCATCAGTTCACCAACGGATGCCTGCAGCTGACCTTCACCCAAAGCTTTGGTCTGGACGGATGATATAAGATGTCTAATCTCGCTGAGCATCCCTTGGCTAGAGGGCTGTCCAGCAGCAGTGTCACTCTCCGAGGAGATGCCAAGGTGAGAGCAAAGTTGTTCAACGTTTGCAGCTACTGATTGGATATGAACCGTACCGCCATTTACGAAGGCCTCGAGCCACTGTGAAGGTTACAATAGTGTCAATAGGTCACGGAAAGGCTAAGAGTTGAAATGGATATATACCGAGTTCAATTCATTGAGGTAACGAACGCTGTCAGCTTGTTGGTCGAGCTGGAGCTTCCGTTGTTCTTCGTCCAACCTGAGATGATCCAAGATCGTTTGGAGCTACGAGAGATGAGATGAGAGTGAACTTAGGAGCGAGCCAATAGAAACAGACCTTTTCTGCAGCATCTGAAGTTTGCGACGAAGGTATGCCATGGAGCTCCTTGGCAGTACCGGATCTGTACAAAGATGCAAGTTCGTCAAGTTTCGAGTGTATATCTGATAAATCGACAGAAGTGTGATGGGACCCGTCCCGAAGACCATTCTCAGTCAACGAGGGGCGAGGCGAGAGAGGATGAATATCCAGATTCCTCATGGTTCTAATATTCGCTGGAGGAAGTTGCTCTGCCCGAAGTTGTAGTTGCGCCTGGCCTTGTTCGATAGACGCTAGCCTCTCCATGAGACATGCGGTCAGCGTTGCGAGTTGTATCTGCAAGTCCTCAAACATCTTCACGAACGAATCCATCTGTGGATGTTCCGAGTTCGCTAAGATTTGCTTCCTCAACTCTTCGAGGCTGGTCAAGACGGTTTGCCAACTCGCATTGTCGATGTGGCTATTTAAATCGGATGTTCGTTTGGCCGTTGCAGCCACCGCTTGCCCCAACAAGACCTGCATTTCGTTTGGGAGAATATGTATGTCTCGCTGGAGCGACATTATCTGTTCCCCTAGTCCTGCCGTTTGGTCATAGTGCTGTGCAGCAGTATCCTTGATAAGCTCTGCCAGGGGTGCCAACTGCGGCTCCACACCGACGGCGAGGGGGGACGTCGGCGGGTTCTCAACGTGTTCCCGAATCGCAGGCTCTGAGAGCTTAGCCCGTAAAGTAGCTACTGGTGTCGCGAGTGATGTAGATGCTTTCGTAGGTGAACTTGGTGGTGTCGGTGCAGGTGACAAAGGCTGGTGCTCTGCACGATTCCCCTTGAATGCACTCCGCACGGAGGTAGTCTCAGAAAGCGGTGTGTTTGGTGGCTTTGGAAGCGGAATCACAATAGAAGCGTCCGTTGAAGGTGTGTACAAGGCCTTGCTCCAGCTCCCTCCAGTTTTCTCCTCCCGGAGCTTCTCGATCTCTGCGAATGGACGTCCTTGGTGCGTTGAGTGGTTGGTTTGCGCACGCCGGAGAGCAGTGCCCACGCTCGATGAAGTGACAGCACTCGGTGCTGGACTTGCGAGTTCCGAGCGTTCAATTTGGGCAAGGCGTTGCGTGACCACGGACAACGTTCCAAGGTTGGCGATAGAAGGGCTTTTAGACCGAGAGCGAGAATTGGAAAATTGGGATGGGGGACGAGGTGGAGAGACAGACAGTGGAGAAAGTGTGTGACGTGGGGACTTGGCGACTGGTGTAGGTGGCGGCGTTTGCTGAGCCGAAGGGGTTTTCGGCGCGCTAGAGGATGTATATTCAGAGCGTTCCTCTTCAGGGGGCGGAGGGTATTGTAGGCATTGTCCGGTATCTTTGTGTTCATGGGTAACATCTGTTCTGATACTCAGGGTCTCGGCGCTACGCTTCGACGTTCGCGTCGTTCCATTTCTGCCCTGTGAACCGAGGACAGTATCCCTGCATCGAGATGAGATTTGGGAACGGGGAACGAGCACCGGATCTCACCAAATTGCACCAACCCATCGCGCACGGTCCTGGCTAGAAGTCGCAGCAAATGTTTCCCTCGGTCGACCCTCAAAGGTCAACTCAAAGGTCTTCAGATCGCCTTCGGTACCGGATCGCAACCCTCGTTCATTGACAGAGTGTACGTCCATAAACCCGTCTAACTGAATGATGTGACTGGAAGGGGTGTCATGCATAGTATACCAAGTAATTAGCAAGTAGGAGTCGTATAGGGCCACGGTGCATGACATCCAGGCAGGAAGATGAGATGGCGGCCGTGAGAGATAGAGTAGAGAGCCAGAGAGCACGCTCCCGGCTCTGCCGAGGGACAAAGTTATTTCTTTCCTCGAGGGAGGCGAGACCACCTGGGATATTGGAAGAGGGGCGGGTTCCCCCGGTGCGGCGATGCTTAGTTCAGGGGCGTGATAAGGCGGAACATAATCATCGTCATCTGATTCCTTGTCCTTCTTCTTCTTGAAGACGGACATGAAGTTTCGCAGGGAGTTGCTCAAGGATCGTCTCTTGCTCTTGTGGGGTGTGACGGTGAGAAAGGGTCGGTGCATGTCGCGCGAGTCAGTCTCCGAGGATGCGCGAGTAGAACCATGAGGTCTCGTAGCTTGAATCGTCTCTACCGCATCTGTCATGGATTCGAATCGATGTATCAACTGCTTCGTTGACTGACGACGCAACGTCGGGGTATGACAGGAACTCAGGACTTGGTCGATCGACACGTAAGGCTCGCGGTCTATGGGGTCTCCACGTCCTCCCTCATACTCGAATGCCTGCTCAAGGGCAGAAGTGTCATATCCCCCGATATGTGGTCCTGCACTGTGAGAGAGGTCCATTTTCCGAGGGCCACCAACACCTGACTTTGAAGTTCGAAGAGCGTGCAATTCATTTGCGGGAGTATAGGGAAGCTCAGTGTCGGTTGTGCTCGTCCGCGATATCGGGGAGGACATCGGAAGGACGGTCGACGTTGCGTCGCCTACACTTGACATGAGCTCTGCGAACTTGCAGCAATTCCAAGGGAAAGAACGACTTTTACAACGTGAAAGGGTGAAACAAACTTACTAGCAAGTTTCCAGTTGCAATCTCGGCCAAAGGGCTGTGATGTACCACAGCCAGTCTGATATCAAACCAGGCGAGTAATCCGAAAAATTGCAACCAGAGCGTGATACCAACGATTCGTTGGAATTGATTATCTTCTCGAGTTTGCAAATAAAATATACGTGCCTTGCCATTGGCCGAAGTATCCATGCATTGAGTGGCGATTATACATTGAGATGGGTAATAAAGCAAGATAAAGTATGTAACGTCTAGTGGCTGGCGGATGAAGGCTGTGGCGCCATGTTTTCTGGTACTGTGGCGCTGTCATGGGTAGGATACCATTAAAAGAAAAATGACACATACGTGGAGGTAGTTGTGGCCGCGTTCCCTCGCTGAAGACACGGGAAAGTAGAACACCGACACCCTCGAAGACACCGAGTAAAATGCCACAAGCAATAGCGGATCCTAGTGCGGATTTTGGACCACCTGGGAATGCATGAGCGAATGATCCGTATGCGCGGAGATGGCTTCAAAGAGAGAAAACTGGGGCGTCGAAAGGACTCACTGCGAGCAGCTAAGCAACCGCCGGTCATGAAACCAGAGATGATGGCATTCCAAGCATCCTCCTTTTGCCGCCAGCCTTTGACTGCACAGTCGAATGTCGAGAACATGCCACCCCAGACCCCAAAGTTACCCCCGGTGACAGGCGCTCGGGCTTTTATTGTCGAAATGGCACCCACAAGACGCTCACCCTACCAAGAGGGGTTAACGAGTGAAAGAAGAGGGACTGAGGTGCATACGCGTGGAGAATTCCGAGCACCCTTTATACCGTGCCATATACCACCGCCCACAGCACCCATTGCAAAGGCACCTCCAAAGTCATTGAGGATTACCCATGGGCTGGAATGGTGGTCAGTGACGAGTCATGGTGGAGAACGAGGACGTTACCAAGGGTCTCGTGTGTGGTCTGCGTGAGACATGGAAGATCGTTTCAAATTATGGGAGCTGAACTTGTCCAGGCAAAGATTTTCTGTTGAGGGTAGGCCTGGAAATGAAATGTGCACGTGACCGCGCCAATGAAAGCGGAAGCGGCGAACTCGACCAAACTTCGACGCGTCGCGGACAACGTTGAGCACGACGTGAGCAACGGCCAGAACGTTGTCGACGATGGGTGGCACGGCACGTAGACTATCGCAGGTGTTCGTCGAGCTTCCATCGTCGCGGCCCCCATTCAAGCATCTCCCGCACGTGTCATCAGCGGGCCACAAAGAAAACGCGTTGTCTCGTTCATCTGCCTCTCAGATGAGCTCCAGCACGCCCTCTGCACCCGCCCACAACAAGCGAAAGCTCGATGTTGACGCCCCCGTCGCCGACCAGCCAGCAACCAAGAAGCACAAACATCCAAAGGACGCCATGCCACTGCCCGTCGCAAACACGACCGACGAGTATCCCAACGGTTTCGTCTACTGCCATCAGTGCAACAAGAAACGTGACGCCACGGGTCCGTCTTATCCCTTTTTCCGCAGTCCATGCATTTACATCGCCCCCAGTCTCTGTTCGTTGCACCGCGAAAGATCGCAAGGGTCGCAGATGCAACGCCAAGTATTGCAAGCCTTGCCTCCGGAATCGCTACGGTCTTCTCCTTGAAGACATCCTCGCCGATGGCGAAACAGACCAGGATAGCCATGTCCACGGAGTGGGCTATCATTTCAGGTAACCATTCCGTCCCATCCTGCCAGATGTCACAGATCAATGACTTGCCATCAGGTGTCCACGATGCGATGACGCCTGCAACTGTGTTGCGTGCAGAAAGGCCAAGGGTTTGCAACCTACAGGGTTCGTGGCCGTCCTCTGAACGAAATTCAAACTAATACGCGTTTCCAGCAATCTCGCTAACGCAGCACGCCAATCCGGTCTCACCTCGGCCGCCGATGTGCTGCGTGAAGACCCCAAAGCAGCCGTGAGTTCACTACACTATGGTCAACCACGTATCTGATCCACTCTAGGGTCCGATGGCACACAAGCCGAGTGAGAAGAAGGCAAAACAACAACAGGCAGTGCATGGTGTGGCTTCGAAACACGGCAGCAATAACACATCCCTCTCAGCGCCAGTCAAAGGCGGCGCCAGGCAGACCGCCCAGTCTTCAAAGTTGGAAAGAAAATCCAAGGCTAAGCATGTATCGAAGGTCAAGGTCAAAGCTCTCCCTAAACCAAAGTTGCTCGCGAAGCCTGTCTGGACATGCGTAGGTACTGTTCTATCACGAATCGAGGCCGAAGAACGCATCAATATCCGCGAGTTTGCTCTGCGCTTCTCTTCCACTTTGGAGCTCTCCCGTAGCCATCTGGATGAACTAGATGAAATAAGATCGTCACGAACTCGCAATCTCGAGGATGAGGACGACGATCTCGTCCCGTGGGTCAGTGAAGCATGTCTCAAGTCACTTCTTCTTGGTCTCTTGAACATGGTAGACGCAAAAGGAGATCGCGGGAAGGTAAGCCTCTGTACACGTATGCACCATCATTGACCCTGACCGAACTTGTAGCATCTCAAGGCCACCGTAAAATCAATACGAGAAAGCGGCGCACACCTTAACAAGATATGGGCTGCTCTTGCAACTCTCCGGGACCGGCAAGAGAGCGGATCCACGTCTTCTCGCTCCACATCCACTAGCTTTCCTCTTTCTTTTCCGGACCCTTTACCTCCTCCAGAGTCCGTTTCTATCATCCGGACACGCAGCGGAGCCAATCAATCCAACACAGGGAGCGTTAGCGTTCTCCGCACGGCTCAGCTTGTTCCTGTGATCTCTGCGTTTGTCAATGCTGTTGTCGAATCAGAAGCAGTGAGACAGGAACTCGAAGCGGGAATCCAAGAATCCAAGGAACGGGTCAAGGAGGCGCGAGAAGCGCACCGCATCGAGAATGAGCGATTCGAGCAGGAAAAGGAGCGCGAAAAAAAGACAGGAAAACGGGTAATCCCAATTCCTTCCATCATTCATGAGCTACGTTGTTAACATGGGTTTGCAGCTGGACAAGACAAGGACGGAGTACCACAGGCGCATCCTGACAGCTATCGACGATGCGCTGAAAGTTGCTTCGTACGCAAACATTGCTCGGATCTTACCTTTGGGAAGAGACATAGAGGGGCGCATATACTGGGCTCTCACGCCAGGGATGAACGAACGCGAAGACGCTCTAGACCTGCTTCAATCGTATTCCCAGGGACGTGCCCACAAATTAAGGTCCCGTCGCAAACCCTTGGTACCGTCCGAAGAAGACCGTGGTGCTCTCAGGCAGTGGTCGTGGTTTGTTGCCGTTTGGGGGGAGAGACCTCCGATCACAGAACGTACCCTTGTCGACGATGAGGACGATAGCGAGGACGAGGAGGATGAAGACAACGAAGAACAGTGGTGGGGATTCTGGGAGCCCGAGGAAATTATGAAGCTGGCGTCTTGGGTTCACGTCAAGGCTGGCCTTGATGACAGCTCGGAGCAGATGCCTAACTGGGGATCCCGCACGCAGTCTCCGGATTCGGATGTAGACATGGATGATCTGACCGGCGACGAGAGCTCTGAAGGCGAACCAGAGGACAGTGACATGGAGGTCAGCACGATCCCGACCAAAGGCGAGATCGTGACTTTGGTCAAGGAGTTGGAACATTACGCATCACTTCTCCGAGGAAGGGCCAAGAGGGACCAAGAAACGGAAGACACTCGCCCATCTAGGAGGTAGAGAACTCGGAGCTCTGCTCATTGCCATGCCATACCCCAGCGTAGTGCGTTCCGGGACTATCCAAGGTTATATATGTTATACTCTATTTGTTAATAATGATAGAGTACTCGGGTTCGGTGCACACTTAGTTTGATACTTATATCCGTACTTTGCATCTTCTAGAGACATCGGTTTTGCTATCGGATGTGGGACGTGAGCCTCGCAAGGAGATCGTCGTCGTTGATGGGGCGTTCGATGCATTTCGAGAGTTGCTCTGCGAGACGGACAGCGAGTACATGCTTACACTGACAGCAGAACTCGACCATGATGTGGGGTGCGAAGCATTATAATATGCAGACTTACCATCAAGTGAGACTCGCTCATCAGGACCGCGAATGCAAATGCAGGGCAGGTGCAGTAGCAAGACATGTGCGGCGACCAACCCAGACAAGGGAAGACGCTGTACGTCGCGGTGGACCCAAGGACTTCGTAGTGGCATCTCCCCCACGGCGTCCGGTACTTGAGCACTGCAGAACGACGACGTGAGCGAACGCGGTGCGATGGAGGAGGGGCACATACCGCTCTCACGGTCGACGAGGTCAAGCGCAGCCAAGAGCGTCGTGTCCGGGAACAGTGCACGAAGCTTGTCGATTCCTTCCTCGACTTTTCGCAAGTATTAGAGATCAGCACTGGCATTCGATAGGAGGTCGCGGGGTCGGCGGGCTTACGGCTGTCCTCGTCGATAGAGCTCACGACGCTTTGCACGACGTACCTCAGACTTGGAGTGGTGGTCGACATCAAAAGGTGGGGAATTTATCCGGAAACCATTGCCGCCAGTCCTTTTGGAAAAATCGCGATAAAAAAAACATAGTTCGAGATGGCACCTGCCGACTATCTCTTCGTCTTCGCTCAAGCACACGAAGAATTCCGCGTCCCAGAGCTCCAGTCTATAGCTGAACTCTATGGCTTCCAGGTCGGATTCGACCACTACACTACCGAGGACCTCGCCAACGCCGTCAAACGACCGTTCATGATTCTCAGGTTGGCGGAGGAGGAACATACGAGGCTTCTCGCAAACAGATGTATATTGATCAAGTACGCCCCCAAATTACCTTTGACTGCTCCGACGTGTCGCTCAAACCCCCTTCACCAGGTCGATCTACAAATTCTACGCACAGGGGTCGACCTACGACGAACTTCATGAAGCGAACAAACGCGTTCGATCTCTCTGGGAACACTACATCCCAGATATTTCCTTCAAATTCACTGTGATTGGATACAATCATGGACTTTCTCAACGTCGCCAACACGACGTGATCGAAAGCTTTGCCTACATGGACTTTTTAGGCAAGATCGAAATGAAAAACCCAGAGATTACGCTTGGGGTGTTTGAAGAATGTGCGTGTCGTGCGGCCGCTCGAAAAAAAAGGATGACTCGACTCGCGGCTGACGTCCCTGCACATTGGATTTAGACGAGGATGATCGCCGACCTGACGGGCGCCGAAACGTGGATGGTGAATTCAGGCAAGCTTATTTTGGCAGGTTGGTGTGTGTCACTCGAACCTCCTCTCGTCCGTCTAGCACCATGTTCACACCCACTGGCAGGTCGCAGAGGGCACGGCGCGAACCCTCATCAGGACGTTCGACGTGAAAAAACGAGC
>QFEM01014960.1:0-13763 GCA_003316205.1 Boletus bicolor | reverse complement strand
CGTCGAAGGGACAGCTGGGAACACTGGCATTGGCTTGGCCCATGTCTGTCGATCCAGGGGTTACAAATGCGTGATATTCATGCCCAACACTCAGGTGCGCTGTCTCTCGTGTCCATCCCCAGGCGTGCACGTTGACGCGTCTACGTCGTCTACAGAGCCAAGAGAAGATTGACCTCCTGCGCATGCTCGGCGCAGAGGTACACCCCGTTCCTGCAGTCCCTTTCGAGAACCCACAGAATTACAACCACCAAGCTCGAGCGTATGCTGCTAAATTGGACAACGCGATATGGACCGACCAGTTTGACAATACCGCGAATGCTTATGCACACTATCTCACGACCGGTCCAGAGATCTGGGCGCAGACGCAAGGTGCACTCGATGCGTTCGTGTGTTCAACCGGTACCGGTGGCACGCTGGCTGGTGCGGGTAAATACCTGAAGGAGAAGAGCGGTGGGAAGACGCAAGTGTGGCTTGCGGACCCTCCAGGGAGTGTTTTGCATACCTACGTGTCAAGCGGTGGGAAGCTCGTCGAACGCAAGGGCAGCTCGATCACCGAAGGTCTGCCTATCCCCGTCTGTCAATGGGTGTTAGAGTCGTATTCTGAAGCTTGTGGTTTCATAGGCATTGGCCAGGGTCGTGTCACGGATAATTTGGCGACCTTTGTCAATGATTTAGACGGATCGCTCATGATTGCGGACGAAAAGTCGATAGTGATGTTATACCAGCTCTTGGACACCGAGGGTTTATACCTTGGCGTAAGTTCGGCTCTGAATGTTGTTGCCGCCGTGGAGCTTGCGCAAAAACTGGGCAAGGGTGCGTTCGATCACTTCTCTTCGAAAACATGCCTAACACAGGGACGATCGCCAGGATCGAGCGTCGCCACCGTCTTGTGCGACGGTGCATATCGTTACCAGAGCCGGCTCTTCTCTAAGCAATGGTTGCGGTCGAAAGAGTTATACGACGTTATACCGGAGCACCTGAAAAAATACGCTGTCTTGGACTAGTGTAATGCATCATTCTGTTACTGGTATCTGACACATGCATTTCGCCGTAACACGACTCGTACAACCATCATCGCGAAGGAGATGATGAAAAGGAGCTCCCCAGATATGATGTATCCTCTTTCTTCCCATTAGCAAATGTCCCCTTTGACCTCTGTCCCTGCGAAGAAACCTCTCTTTGAACGTCTGAGAAGTGAACGGCAACCTCATCTCCAAACAATCCGTTGATCTCTTCCAGAGAGAGTCCTTTGGTCTGACATTGTGTCAGTCCGGTGTTTGGAGGGTTCTTATCCATTATATATCTCACCTCTGGAAACCATCGCCACATCACCGCAATATCTATGACCGTCAGCCCGATGAACATCACATAATACCACCACCTAATTTTTGCCAGTGCTGTAGGGCCTGCCTCGAGGAAAATGACCGTACTCAAGAAGGTACCGATCATTGAGAATGCCATGCCCTGTGAACGAATGTGTGTGGGGAAGAGCTCGGAGCAATAGACATAGGACGTGGCATCTATGCCACCGGCGTAAAAAAAGATGAACAGGAAGATGAAGAAGACGCCCAAGGCGTTCGTAACATGGGCGTTAGATGATGCGTATTGAGATTCCATGACGCATTCCAGGGAAAGCGTGATCATGCAACCCGTCAGGCCAATGACTAGGCCGCAGGTCAGAAACAGTCAGTGGTAGGGGAGGCAGCACGGGCAATTTCTTACTGAGCAGGCGGACACGACCCACGTAGTCCATAACGAACGATGCGAGGAAATTGGCACCTGTTGCTACTGTTACGTAGAGCGCCCCAAGTATGAGCACCATCCCCCCAGTGATTCCGAGACCCTGATACAGGTTAACCATGTAGTCTGTCAGTGAGTCAGCATCACCTCATCTCAAAAATCGTGGTGACGAAGTCAGGAGAATAATTGCATACTGACTGTAGACAACCATAGCTCCTGTGGCCTGGGCCGAATACTGGGTAAAGAACCCCATCCACATACGCTTGCGATACGATGGTCGCTTGAACATCTGACGTGCACCACCTCCGGCAACCCAAGCATGAGAATCCACTTCAACTTGCTTGACCATCTGATGAAATTCTCTCTGAGCAAAGTTGAGTCCCTCGGATTCAGGACCTGCGAGGTCGTATGCGTCGACGTGGAGTTTCGAAACTATTTCCCAACTTTCAGCGTGTCGGCCTTGCATTAGCACTAGAAAGGACTGGTTAACCCGATATCTCTGGAATGCCATCTGTACAGATAGTGCGCACACCACCGTGGTGATTCTGGGATCCATGGGCTACAACAGAGGAGGGCCAGTGGACAGACACACTGAAGAGCGAGAGGGAAACGCCACTGGAAACTCATGTTCGAAGAATAGTAGGTGCCCACGCCTACCCATCCCGCTATAGCATATCCGAACACGATCCACGCACCTAATAGATATATACAACGTTACTGAATTGCTGAATAACAATAGCACAGGTGAAAAGCGCACCGTGTTGACCAACGAGTAGCCCCCTGGCAGAAGGTGGAGAGATCTCAGCTTGGAAGATGGGAATGAGTACCACCATCATTCCGATCCCCCAGCCAGTAATAAACCTCGCTACAAGCAACATCGCGAGGTTCACCGATCCAGTTTGGAGGGCTCCTCCGACAATGCATACGAGGTTCGCCGTGTTCATGGTGACCTTCCTGCCGTATCGGTCACACATGTAACCAACGAGAAGGGCCCCAAACGTTCCACCCGCTGAGAAGAGCCCGTTTATGGCGCCTTCAATGCGACTCGTATAGGATGGGTTGGAGGTGAGGGAGAAGTAGGAGAGGAAACCTGGTTGGCCAAGTGTGTTGGATATGACACTAAATGCGTAGCCGTATGTCAAGCTTCCCAACGCCAGTATAAAAATGACGCGCAGATTGAATGCCGAGTAGTGCACCATTGTTAGTGACGGTGAGTAGGACAGAACGCCTCTGAGACAATCAAGTCTGCACGAGAAAGCTCCATAGATCCAACTTCCAGAGACTTCTTATGGATCAACGATAAATATTATTATTACGTAGGGCCGAGGGAGAGCAGCTGGGGCATGTGAAAGGGTCAGCTGGATGCATGTGTGATTTATTCTCATGTAAAGTGGTAGACACTTACCCTTGGAGCAACGTTTCCGGCCCCCTGTCCGATTTCTTAGTCTGGTGACCAAACCGTGCTATGAAGACGAAAATGGACTGAGGGGTTGTTCGGACGGCACAACCCGGTGCCTACTCTACGCCCGATGTCGTCTTTGTCGACCTGGACGCTTTAGAGGAAAACATAATGTGGTAAGTCCAACGAAGAAGCAGGCAACTTGAAAATGTTTTACGCACTGTTGGTCTATATACTGAAGCTCGATAAGAACGGGTCGAAAAGTTGCGCAAGTAGCAGAGAAGTTACTGATCCCGAGGTCGCCTCGCTCGTTCTTCCGACACGCTATCGTTGTCCTCTGTCTCCGATGATTCGAAATCAAATATTTACGAGAAGACCGAGCGGTTGTCTTGTATGGAAGACGTTAGTCTCCCCAAACCAGACCTAATACTCCGAGATCAGAAGACAGTCTCGTAGGAAGATTATAGATAGTATGTTGTGGGAAGTAGCAAGAATGAATTTGAGCCGTCGCGGAAATCATGGAAGATCTGCAACATGGAGAATCGAGCTGAATTATTGCACAATCTAAAGGTCAGTAAGCTCGATGGATATATCAGGCCCTAACGGGTCGCCCAGGCTGATGATGAATTAATAAAATCTTCGTCAGACCTTGTCACGCGTCACACGGGCTGACTAACGTAATACTGGACTGCGTTTGTCAGCCACTCGGGCTCACCGGGTGTGCTGAGAATACTAGGTGACGCGGATATATAACATCGAAACTCTCACCGACTCATCATACTTTCAAAGTTCACACTGAAACGATGACACCCATCACGAATGCTCGCCAGATCTTTAACGAAATCCCAACGGGTGGGTCGACAAGCAAAGCAACCCACGGGCATACCCGGTGACATCATTCCGACAGGTTACCCCATTCCTGGTCGCACAGTGGTGTACGATGCAACCCAGACGATCGACCTCGAGAACGTACCCTTGCGCGGGGGAATTCTCTTGAAAATCTTGGTCTTGTCAATAGATCCCTATATGAGGGGCCGTATGAGAGACTCAACTATCAAGTCATATAACGTAAGTTATCGTCGCACAACGTACGCAAAGTCGAATTTCTGATAACTCGTGGATCTATCGTCAGCCTGCCTTTGAACTCGGACAGCCGTGCGTGTCATCCCTCTGACTGCGTTATACACCGAGTGTTGACGTATCATGTTTTGCTAGGCTTCAAAATTACGGCGTAGCTGTCGTCGTTCGTTCCGAGAATACCGCTTTCAATGCTGGCGATCATGTTTATGGGATTTTCTGTGAGTAATCATGATAGTATAATGTTCCATGCCAGTGGACCTTGGTTCTACACAGCATTTGAGGAGTACTCGATATACACTCAAGTAGAACGCCTCAGCAAGATAGAGAACAGTCACAACCTCCCTTGGAGTGTGTTTGTAGGAGCAGCCGGTATGCCAGGTATGATCACCCAGCTTGTCAGGAGAATTCGTACAACTCATTTACTTTCTCTCAAAAGGTCAAACAGCGTACTGTGGTTGGAAGGAGTATGCCCAGGCAAAGAAGGTAATCGATGATAACGATCGGCCTTGTTCGTAGCTTATGTCATTTGGAAGGGGGAAGTGGCATTCATAAGCACTGGAGCCGGCGCGGTCGGATCGTACGTCCCTCCGTTCTTCATTGGCAGTGTTCATGCACGAAAACCATGATCTTTACAGTCTCGTCATTCAGCTCGCGAAGCGCGACGGCCTCAAAGTGATTGCCTCGGCAGGCACAGATGAGAAAGTTGCATTTATGAAGGAACTTGGTGCGGATGTAGCCTTCAACTACAAGACCACAAAGACATCCTCTGTACTCGAGAAGGAAGGTCCGATCGACGTGTATGTTATTTTCCCCATTTGACAAGGGCGATGATGGTTGACTTCTTGTATAGGTATTGGGACAATGTCGGAGGCGAAACTCTTGAGGCAGCGCTGGCAGCTGCAGCCAAGCATGCGCGCTTTATCGTGAGTCCAACTGTTAAACAATTAAATTTTCATCATGACTTCATGCTTTTTCAGGAATGTGGAATGATCTCCGCATATAACGCGAAACCTTGCCCAGTGATGGCGAGTATCTGATCTAACTGCCCGGGATCATAATAACCTGCTACTTTATATCCATCAGAACTTGATGAACATCGTACAGCAAGAGATCAAAGTTTACGGATTCATTGTGGGCTCCGTTCTTCCAAAGTACAAGGATGTTTTCTATGTTGAAGTACCTGCACTGATTGCATCCGGCGAGCTGAAGCTTAAAGAGGATCTCGCGGGTCTTGAGAGTGCAGGGGAGGCGATTTTAGCGGTGCAGAAGGGTACCAACACGGGCAAGAGCGTCGTTGTTGTGGCAGACTGAGCGGATTTTCAAAGAATATTGTTGGCATGTATTATAGGTCACAAACACAATATGTTATCTCATGATGTAAACACTGCCATCTTTCTCTACCTCCTCCCCAAGTGTCCGAATCCTCCCCGTTCTCAACAACATAAATTTTATGTCCCTTTCCAAATCCAACCTTGGTATCGGTACTTTTTTACCCAGGTCAATTTTTTCAAAGTCAACAGCAAAATTTGCTAAACGAGGTTTGGTTGATTGAGAGGCGGGGGATGGTGTCGTCTCGGTGGTATCCATGGGGGAGGTTGAGGGTCGATTGCTTGAGTGTATCTTCCCAATAGCAGATGCCTCAGTGTCTTGGGGCTGTGTGTGGCCCAAGATCCCAGTAGTAGTCCGGCCCGACGTCGCCCGACGCACTTCTGGTGCGGCAACCTTTGCCTGCTTCGGCACAGGTGACTCGGGCTGAGTGGACCGCCGGCGTTTCTTGCCCAGTTTTACATTCGGTGTGTCTGGTTCCTCGACAGCGCGTGCTTTGCCCTTTCCCTTGTTCTTCGCAATGAAGCTAGGTTCCTTCCATGCTACTGCGTCGTGTCTTAGGGCATGGGGAGGGCTTGCCTTTTCTTGTGCCTTGTCCTCAGTCCGACCAACGGGGAGGATGGGGGCTTGTGGAGATACTGTCCGCTCATCTTCCAACGAATCCGAAAAAAGTGAATGCATAGAGCTCTGAGATCCAGGCGCCTCAGACGATCGAGTAGAACAATGGATAGGAACCCCATCAGTGCCCTGTTTATCGGAAGATGGGTGTTGTATGACCGAAGCAACAGTCAGATGTGAGGGTCGACGAGGTGGACTGCTTTGGAGCGTGGAATCTATTTTAGCTTTACTAACGGATAACTGGTTATCTTCATGGTCGACATCAGCGTCCCCGTCACCCGTATCCTGTGTCTCGGTCTGCGCGCCAAACTCAACCTCCGCCTGTGTGGTATTGTGTGTCAATTGCAACTCGTCGGTCTCTTCCTCGGTATCAGGCTTCCCTACTTCAAGTACTTCGATCTTTGGAGCACTTGGCGCGGGCGGCCGATTCGATTCAGACCCCTGCTTTCCTGCATTGGCGTCAATTTTTTCAGTAGTATACTTGTCATCCGCAGAGGTGGTTTCCTGCTCCTCGATATCGCCATGTGTGGGTAGAGACTTTGCAAACATCTTCGACGCATGTCTTGACATGTTAACTGGCTTTTCCTCTCTAGGCGTGGATGCATCAGAAGGTTTAAACTCCTTGGCAAGAGATGACAGGAAAGCAGGTGAATGGGACAGTGATTGAGGCTGATGCTGCCGCGACTGTGAAAGATGTTGCGATTGTGAATATGACTGGGATGACCCTATACCAGATGTATCAGAATTGGGTACTAGAATCTGAGCTGGGCCTTGCTTGGTGGGATCCGGTCGGGAAACGGGTAGTCCTGGATGGGGAACCTTTCTTTGAATGTTCTTCCGAATACCCGTAGGCATCGGCAAAGAGGACGACGGAAGGGATAGGGAAGAACTGGGGGGAAGCGGAGATGAACGAGGGAGCTGTTGGGAAGGACGAGGGGAAGAGCGAGCAGATGAATTTGGAGAACTGCGAGGGGGTGAGGAGGAGCGACATATTGAGGAGCGTTTAATGCGTTGCGCAGGCGTAGGTGGCTGAAGAGAAGAGGTGATCGCAGTATCCAGTGTGGTGTGTCCCTCTGTATCAGAGGGTAGGTGAGGCAAGTCCTCTAGTTCGTCGTGCTGTTGGATTCCATTTCCAACAGCGAACGTGTTGGCTTCGTCTAGAGCAACCGGGCTACCCCTGTTCGATAATGACCAATCTGTAGGTGTTCCTTGTCGCTGTAGGGAAGTAGGCGAAGGTGTGCGATGTGGTGATGCGGGACATACTAAGGACCCGCGAGATTCAGGTCGGTTTGCGGTGTCCAAGAGTGGTTCAACGGGAGGATGGCCGAGCTCTGTCTCTCCATGGTCAGAGTTAGATTGTGAACCCACCTGTCGTGTATGGGTATATACTCACGTATGGGTCGTTCCTCCACTGCTGGCTTGGTCATGAATTTCCATGGATCAACTTCGACTATCTAGTCAATCGATTTAATACATTTCAAATGCTGCAAGAAGTAGATTAGCACACCCGCCAGCGTTTAGCATACGCGCGCTTAAGGTCCTGGGGTCGTTCGGGTTTGGGTTTTGCAACATCCCCAACAGCTTTTGCGGTCTGATATTGAGCAGCGGGAGCCAGTGAGAAAGGAGGGGGAGGGGGAGGGGGAGATGGGGATGCTTGTTTGTTCTGCACTAGTTCTTGCTGTTTTCGAAGCTTTAAGACATTTCTGAACGAGAGCATTAAACCAGGACGCTGAATATTTGCGCAAACTTACCCACCCCCACCGTCCTGGCGAAGACCCAGGACCCATTCTTTCATGTTCTCGTCTGATTCGAGATCACGGGGGTTCCCAAACAGGTGACCGCCGGAGCCTATCGAAGAGACATGGCTTATTTCAAGTGACATGTGGGATACGGGTGTATTTCCGGACGCATTTGGACCAAGAGGACGAGGAGAAAACATGGGACGATAACTGGAGACAAAAACGAGGAAGAAGCGAGAGTCGATGATCCTGCGGCCATGGGTACTGTTACAAGGAGTGAGAAGGAGGTGTAGGGCCACGGGAGTCCAACTGACGTGTTGTACTGGTCTACGGCATCTTTTGAGATGCGCACGGGAACTCTGTGATCCTTATCGGATACCCAAGCCCAAACGTAACTGTTTTCTTGATAAGTGAGGAACTGGGGGGGCGTGTCAGGATTGGTGAGTACGGTCACGAGGACTCACATACGTCTGTGAGCTGAACTCTCCTTTTTTTCTTTGATACTGGGACGTTATAGAGCTGGGCACCATATGTTTCTGCGACGTCCATGAAGTAGTCGCGGATCCACGGACTCGACATCGAGTCGGACATCGCTGACGGTCCAGATGTTACGCGCCATGTCACGCGTCATTAATGTCACATCAGGTGTAATCTCACGTGACCTGGACGCGCTATGGTTGAACTGGATTATGACATTGTAGTGAACCATGGCGCGACGAAAGCCGCCACCAGCTGAACACGACAACGACGAGCAACGCTATTCCGTGTACAGGTACCTTTTCCTTGTGCTCCTACCACCCATCACACCGCTCATTCCGCACCGCAGCCTTCCAGACTCTGCCCAACCGAGACAGCCTCCAGAGCGATATCAGCCTGGCCAACTCTTGCCCACCATCACCACTGGCGAAACCCTTGACCTCGACGACCCTTCTTCCTCACATGACCACGATCCATTCACCGACCCTCAATCGAGACCCAACTCGGTCTACACCGACCATTCAGATACGCGCCCCCTCTCTCAGTACAGCCAAAACAGTCAACATTCAAGCCGTTCGCTCCCCCAGCCACCTGCGAGCGTCCCCGCTCATGTCATCGGTAATCCTTTCAGCTCGACACCGACCGTTTACGCCCCCTATGGTGTGAATAGTCTCCCAGTGCCTTCCAGTGGCTCTCTTGATCACTTTCAGCACGATACCGAGGCGTTTGCTTCGGGCGTACATCCCCGTCAAACCTACCGCCCACCACGGTCACGTTCCCCAACCCCTTTTGGCGACGACGAAGACTATAGACTCGACGAGAACAACGTTGCACACTACACTGGCTATTCCCAATCCCATGCTCCCACTCATGTTTCTGAAAAATTCGATCATGACGACGACTATAATGACGATTACGACATATCTCAGTATGCGGACGTTCCAGGCGAAGATGACGAAATGGAAGAAGGCGAAACGACCCCATCTCTATCTACTTCCATCGAACCTGAGACTCCAGTCGAGACTATGCACTTTGGACCCGCCCCCATTGGTCGGGTCCGGCGTAGACTCAAAAAGAAACGTGTCCAACTAACCAACGGGAACTTGGTCGTTGATCTCAGTGTCCCACCCAAGCTTGTCCTACCTTACCGTGGAGAACCAGAAATGACTAGAGCCAGGTATACCGCCGTCACCTGCGACCCCGACGATTTCGAGAAAGAAAAGTTCTTCCTTCGTCAGAACGAGAGTGGGCGTACTACAGAGTTATTTATTGTTATTACTATGTACAATGTGCGTCCCGCATCTCAAGTTATCGTCCTTTTTGAGCACGCTAACAGGCAGTTATATACAGGAGGACGAGGTTTTGTTTTGCAGGACCATGTATGGTGTGATGCGGAACATTGCGCATCTCTGTTCCCGTAAAAACTCACAAACTTGGGGACCAGACGCATGGAAGAAGGTTTACCTTACTCTGAGATTCGTTCGTCTTCTCGGGCTGACAGTGTATTGTAGGTCGTAGTCTGCATCGTCGCAGACGGACGCAAAAAGATCCATCCTCGCGTCCTTGACTGCCTAACCCTCCTAGGTGTTTATCAACCTGGGGACCACATGAAGAACACCGTAAACAATAAAGAAGTGACCGCCCACTTATTTGAGTATACGACTTCCTTTGCCTTGGATCCAAACATCCAGTTCAAGTATCCAGACAAAGGCATCGTACCTACGCAAATCATTTTTTGCATGAAAGAAAGGAACCAGAAGAAAATTAATAGCCACCGATGGTTTTTTAATGCGTTTGCCCCAATGTTACAGGTGGGCGGATTGAGAGAGGATCCGTGCAGAACTAGATTGACCCGCGTGCCGTAGCCGAACGTGTGCGTATTGTTGGACGTTGGCACTCGCCCTGGGAACAACAGCATCTATCGTCTGTGGAAGACGTTTGACGTCAACTCGAACGTCGGCGGTGCTTGTGGAGAGATTGCAGCGTACAAGGGCAAGAACTGGAAATACCTCCTGAACCCCTTAGGTAAAGTGGCTCAGTCATATTATTTGCCCACTTGTGCTCATTGTCCTTGCAAAGTTGCTGCGCAGAACTTTGAATACAAGTTGAGCAATATCTTGGACAAGCCCACCGAGAGTATGTTTGGGTATATCAGTGTTCTGGTGAAGATGTTCGCTCTACATGTAAAACAACAATTCACATCCGCATAGCCTGGCGCATTTTCCGCTTACAGGTATGTGTGCAAGAACGTCGGAGTGCTATCTGTGACCTTGCTGGATACGTACAGGTATATTGCTTTGCAGAACAACAAGGATGGTCGTGGTCCCCTTGCTTCCTACTTCAAAGGCGAGATTCTCCAAGGCAACGATACGGACATTTTCACGTCAAACATGTGTAGGTGACTCACACTACCACCCGCTCGTACGCTGATGAGGTGGCAGATCTGGCTGAGGATGTGAGTGACTTGCGACTTTTGCGGCATTCCAAATTCATGCTTTCCAGCGTATTCTTTGTTTCGAGCTGATAGCCAAATCCAACTCTAGCTGGTACGGTTCTCATCTCACTGCCCTTGAATTCCAATCCATCCGTTGTTCTGCAGGGTGCTCAAATACGTCAAGGGGGCCATCGGCGAGACCGATGTTCCCGAATCGCTCCCGGAGTTTATATCTCAGCGTCGGCGATGGCTAAATGGTTCTTTCTTCGCTGCGGTCTATGCCATCGCGCATGTCGGTCAAATTATGCGTAGTGGGCATAGTCCGTGGAGGAAGGTGACGCTGCTCGTAGAAACAGTGTACAACTGCATCAACATGGTGTTTTCGTGGTTCGGGATCGTGAGTTTGATGTAATATTTGCATGGCTAACGCTGAGCGGGATTGTCTTAGGGAAACTTTTATCTATTCTTTGTAAGCGGCTGGCTTATGATTATTGGAATACTTAGGCTGACGAAACCGGCAAATAGGTTGTGCTAAGTTCATCTTTGGAGGATAAATCGTTCGGATTGACAAATATCCAGTACTTTAATGCAATAGTTCAAGTATGATGCATTCCCTGTCCGATGAGCTACGTCCTGATGAGCCATCTCCTCAAAGTATTTCTTAGCTTCGATCATCATCGCCTGTTTCCTTATGTCGATGGGGAACAAACCGAAAGCGTATGTCCGGGTTTCCGTCCGGGTCGTTCACACTGAATCCGCATTCTAGTGCTCATCTGAAATACAAACTTGCGTCAGTCTTCCTGGCTGTCCTGATGATCTACCTTATCATCGCATCCGTGCTCTGCGGGATAGCAGCTGCTTCTCAAGCCGGAGGAAGTGTCGTGCTGTTGAGCGTTGCTGTCACATATGGAGGTAAGTTCCGATGCATAGCAGGAGTGGAAGAACGATTCGCTCATTGTGTATCGGTCTTCTTGAACGTGAATCGTGGCCATGTAGTCTACGTCCTGAGTAGCCTGCTTGCGTTCGATCCGTGGCATCTCCTGACAAGTTTTGTGCAATATCTGTTGCTGACTCCGACATATGTTTGCATCTTGAGCATGTAAGCGAGACGTCCTATTCCCGTGGAAATGTCCAACTGATTTGTACATGCCAGATATGCATACTCGAATCTAAATGATGTTTGTGTTCCCTCTCTCGCCCACCCGCGTGTCATTCAAACCGTCTTGCACATGTTAGATTTCGTGGGGAACGAAACAAGATGCGGTACCCGACACTGATCTTGGAGCTGCCGTGCAGGACTCTCATTCTCAAGTCGACATTAAGATGCTCGCAGAAGCAGCTGACGTGAACGGGATATACGAGGAAGCCCTTGACTCGTTGCGTGCCGCCAAGTTTGCCGACGTTGCCGGTGCACGAGGAAGTGCCAAGGTTAAGCAAGGGGCGCGGGGAAAACGAATATCCAGAGCGATGAGCGAACGGGAGAAGGAGCAAGCTGCAATGGACTATTATGCAAACGTGAGGACAAACGTGCTGTTGACATGGGTGTTGTCGAACGTGAGTAGGATGTTCTTTTGAGATGGTCCTCGCTTGGTTTCCTGACGAATGTCTGGAAAACGCAGGGCGTGCTCCTCTTGCTGATTCTCTCGGGTACGAATTCCTCGGGCACATTCAGCCCGGACGCGGGTGTGTCGCGGACCAAGGGGTACTTGATGTTCATTCTAGCATTTGCGGCAATCACGAACTTTGTGGTGAGTTTTTTTTCTCATTGTTTGAGCAGAAAAAGGGCAGACTAATGTGAGACGAAGCGCCTTGGAGGGTCGACATTATACCTGTTGACAAGAATCTTTACGCAATAAATGGATGGACGAACCGAGCACCGACGCGCGCGGGACGTGATCTCTGTTGTTGTATATCACTGATAGATCCATACATACACGCGAAGTCAATATAGGCTGCAAGTGAAACCGAGCAAGTTTGTACAATAATAGTTCATCTATACGAAATTCAGGTAAATAGGTAATCGTAGAATGATCCCCTATCGATCCCTACAGCCCCAGCGAAACCTCTCTTGTCATTCTTGGCTTTCCTCTTCCGCCTTGCACCCAGCTTGCGAGCAGGGGGTAAACGATGTGGGGATCTACGAGCTGGGGAAGGGGAAGAAGCCGAGCGAGGATACAGCGCGGGTAAGCGATCTCGGTCGGCGCGAGCGTAACGGGAGGGCGTTGGGTTCTTGCCCTGTTCTTCCAGTTTAGCATCAACAGGGGACCCCGCCCGAGTGTCGATAGTGGCATTCCGGAGACGAGACGGTGTGAGCGATGTGCCCGCCGACGACGTCGCAACATCATCGAACTCGGCACCAGTGGAAAGGGAGAGAGATTCCATCGATGCTGCGAAACCACGGTCGTCCGCATCGTTCTCCGAGTCGGTGGCAAAGTCGGACCCGCCGAGGACAGACCAGGAGGTAGGGGAAGAAGGACGAGATTCTTCGATATCGGAGAGTGCACGAGTGTCATTGGGTGGATCGCCAGGGACAGAGTCGACGTCAGAGGCGTCGGTAGCGTTGTAATCAGAGGCGTCCGTCGTGTTGAAGTCTGAGAGACTGGCATCGGTCGTGGGAGGGGTATCGAGCATTCGAGATGTTACATCAACACGGGGATCCGGGCGGAGAATATTAGGGCGGAGGAGGTACGTGAGACGATAACCGTCTGTTTCCTTACCTGATGAGTGGAGTCAGTGGGTGAGAGAGGGCGGCGTGGGAGGGACGTACTGAAGCTGACGACGCCGTACCACCTCGCTACGCAATGGACGATATATCTCTCGAACCCGCCGTCGCAATGGCCGGGGCTCCCGAGAGCGGAATCTGCTTTGACAGCCCACACGAGCCTTCCGGCCTCCCTACCGACTTCCCTGATGTCTTCCCTGCCGCCGACTGGGTCGCCAGGAAGGTGGA
>QFEM01014958.1:0-25172 GCA_003316205.1 Boletus bicolor | reverse complement strand
AGCTCTAGCATTTCGAAATTCGCAACACATCCTCTACTTCCAAGGGCTCAACGAAGTCATTGCTCGAAGGGCAGTACCCAATGGTAGGGGAAAACGGGTTGGAAAAAGGGACGGGTAAATCCGGATCGGCGTAAATCACCAAAAGTGTAGGATACTAGCTTCTCTTCTAGTTCTTATGTAACGACATGTATGCACCTCCTCGAATCTGCGATTTTGACCAATACAAGCAAGGTCCTCTGTGGCAGCGCCGGACCTTAGTGCAAGTAAGGTACATAACTATCTACATGTACACGTTCTCCACCTTGTACATCTTGCTAGTACCTGACACGGGCAATGCATCATTATCTCCATACACCCGGTCCACATTATAGATCTTCAACGTGGATTGAAGACCAGCTCCTGATGGGGGCGTAGCAAGACTAGAAGTCTCGGCAGCTGCGATGCCTTTGCCTGCTTTGCTCACTAAACTGGCTGCACGTCCATCCGGGATCCTGATAAACTCAAGTTTTCCATCTCCTGTGCGTCCGTCGAAGATGTAGTATCCTTTTCTCTCAAATTGGATGATATCACCCGCTTTAAGCGTTTTCACGTTCGCATCCGCCAGTGCCTCCTCGCGAAACTCGGTCACCGGTGGGACGAAGTCCTTCACGTCGTCTTCTTCCTCAAGCTTCTTTTTTGTAATCAGGTAGTCATAATCCAGAAGAGTGACCTCGATTACTGGGTGGGCGTCTGTGGGTTGTGCAAGCCAAGTTATTTTCTTCTTCGTTTTGCGGAAGTCGCCACCGAGGTTTAGCTCCATAACGAGGGAAGTCACTTCACCGTCTTTTCCGATCATTTTCGAACGCACGAAGGCGTTACCCCAATCCATTAGGGTGATCTGACGGTGCATGTTATTTAAAATCAATTCATAAGTTAGGACGGACTTGCCTCCTCTTGATCTTCAAACGAAGCAGCATCCTGTTGTTCGAGCAAGATCGTGGGCGAGTAGACTGTTTGCTTCTCGCCGACTTCTGGGTTCTTCTTATGGAGGGGCAGTGTCTTAACCTCAACCCCAGTAGGGCCGCCCCCGATCGTTACGAGTACACTGAGAAAGCCCAATGTAAAATTTCCGAACATCCTCGTACACACGTGTCGTAGCGTACCATTTCTCTTTGAGAATCGACCAGAACCGGGGGGCAACTGGATCTATTACCTTCTTGTTGAGCACCCAGATAGAATCCCATTCAAGGGACACGAGGGACTGTGAGGGTCCCTGGGAAAGCATAAATTGCTTCAGTGCCTCTACCGTCATGCCACGGCGACGAATACCTGTCTTGAATGTGAGCCTATTTAACCCACGGATTCTGTCACTCTGACCTCGAACGGTGGGAAACCGTGGGTCATCCCACCCTTTGACGATGTTGTTATCAACGAACCAATGCAATTTCCGTTTGGACAAAAGGGTATAGATGAAGTTCAACCGACTTGAAACAATGGTTGGATTGACAGATGGGGGATACGGAAGAAATTCCCGAACCTGAAGTCCCAGATAGAGACAGGGCGCAGACCTAATGCCTCGATCATCCAGTAATACTGAGCATTTCTCTCGCGATACTCCATAGTCCTCAGTGCGTGAGTGACGCCCTCGAGTGAATCGACGATGGGACATGCGAAATCATAAGTAGGATATATCGTCCACTTCTCACTATTTGACGAATGAACACACACGTATGTCACAGGAACGCACGAAATAACTCACCCTGTACGATGGTGAGGAATGATGTTGCACCGGTAGATGACCGGATCACGAAGCGTTTTATTCTGATCATCCATGCTGATTTTTGCCCGGAGACACCACCGGAGACCTTCCGGCGTGCCGGATTTCATTTCGGTAAAATGTTTTAAATTGTCATCAACTGAGTCACCGCGATGTGCCGAAGCGATTCCCCTGCCCCGTTCCTCGCGCATCTACCCGAATGTCAGTAACAACGAAAGACAGTGCGTAGGATTTGTACCTGAGCTTGTTCCGTGTTGTCGGTATATGCCTTGCCAGCTTCAATCATTTTGATCGCAAGTTCGTGGATCTGATCAAAATAGTCCGATGTGTGGCTCACGGCGTCTCCTTTGATACCCATCAACTCTAAATCCTCTAGGATAGTTTGCTCGAACTCGGTCTAATTCAAAAGTAAGTTGCAGACAATCTGATCGAGCGTAGACACACCCTCTCCTTGGTCGGATTCGTGTCATCGAATCGGATGATCATTTTTCCTTTGTACATTTGTGCAAAGTACTGGTTTAATATCGCAGCCTTTGCATGGCCAATGTGCAAGTACCCGCTGGGCTCGGGAGGAAAGCGCGTCACGACCTCGCCTTCCTTGGCATTCTGAAGACCCAGAGCAAAGCTTGCAGCGGTTTTTGTATTCCGCGCCTTATTTGATTTGGCTGCTACGATGCTAGCGAGAGCGGCTTGCGTGGATTCAAGGCTTTCCAAGTGTGAAAACCACCGCAGGGTATGAACATGTTGACCATTTTTAAGCAGACCCAATATTTTGATGGATGCTGAGAGAGAGGAAATTGAACACTCACGACGCTACCATAGGGCGTCACGTACCTCTGATGGTTCCCCAGAGCACCCAATCTACTGCAGTGATTTCGTAACCAACGAGGAATGTACGGTATGCGAGGTGATCGTCCAATGAGTCAAGAGCACTGAGGATATCGGGAACCGCCGTTATTGCGGGTAGTGCTTTTGCTAATGCAAAGTATGTCGACGCCTGACGGTATGATCAGCTCCAAGAGGTATCGGGAAGATATCGATCACCAACCTTTGTGCTCTCCCCGTCTATAGCTGCGATCTTGGCCAGGATCGTGACTATGTCCTCTTCAGTGGTATATTTATCACCATCTAGATCAAGTGAAACTCCTGTTGCCATCTCATCGAAGTTGAGCTCGGCCTTTTGAGTGTATGTCGCAATCGCGAGGGCGGCGTAAGGAAATGGAGATGCTTTTGTCGACAGCGTCAACGACATTCTGACAGATCTTATCTTCACTGAGAACTACCTCAGTACATAACCAGGACAATGGCTTGCGTGACTACTACTTACCAGCGGTAGGTTTTCGGCGGAGTTGTTGGGGGTAGTGAATGGTCGCTGCTGAGTCCGAATTACTCGATATGTCGAGTTATGCTTCGTGGTGATTATTCGGCTTCGAACTAAAACTATGTAGATCGATTAGGTACAAACGAAAGTAAATACCCATCAGCTCCCTTGTGAACCCTTATATTGATGGACCTCGGGTACTCCTGACAAAAAAAAGGTTGTTTTCAGCCAATCGCATCTGTTCACGTTATAAGCAACGACTTGCATCGCCTCAAACTCTGGCCCGTAAGGAAATTCTCGTGGTACTTACAGCTAAATCCAAAATGCTAGACCGCTTTCCACTTAGCTTTGGGTTTACCTCAGTTTACTGGACAAATAACACTATTCCTAAATAGTGTTATTTGTCAAGTAAACAGAATAAACTCCACTCTATCTTAGCATTTAATTTATTTCTGGAATAAAGCGGGGTTTGAAAGTTGTCCAAACGTCTGCAGAAGTCACGCAGGTGCCTTGACAACCGACACGTGTGTGGAATCGACTATGTATTCCCATGTGCAAAATCCGTTTGCAGATTTCTGGCATGCAGGAACCTCCCACAGTCCCACTAACCGTGGGAGTCGGGGATTGGATTTAATTATCTGTCCTCAGCGGCCATGGGTTTTCGTTACAAGTAGAGGCACTCGAAGTTATTACTCTCTTTTTACTTTGTGGTCTCTGGAGTCCCCCCCTTACGTAGACTGCGCGGACATAACAACATGTCCATTCTGGGAGCCGAAAAAGTCTGGAATAATAACAAGGGTAAGCAGTCAGAAATTCTGACTCGATCAGCCGCATTTGATCCCTCTCTGTCGATTTTTTTTCTGATCTCTTATTCTTGTTTCCACCATCGTATTCACATTTCCAAAAGAACATCGGCCATGGGTTGCATGCTGTGAGTCGCAGCAATCCACTTGCAAGGATTGCCTAAACGTTTCCTCTCAGCATCGATCCTTCTCAGAAATACGAGCCGTATACACCTTTAAAACTAGTCAGTCGCACATGGCCAACCAAAACTTTTGTCAAGGCTCCCATCTGGCTGTCCACCGATCTCCGCGATGGAAACCAAGCCCTCGCAAACCCCATGACAGTGGATCAAAAACTCACCTTCTTCAGACTGCTGTTAAAGTGTGGTTTTAAGGAGATAGAAATCGCGTATCCAGCTGCCAGTGAAACCGATTTTTCCTTCGTCCGATACCTCATCGAGCATGATGAGATTCCGGATGACGTATGGATCCAGGTCTGCATAACATCGGGTCTGTCCAGTAGCCTGTGTTAATCTTTGTTATGCTAGGTCTTGACACCGGCTCGCGCGGATCTCGTAAGACAAACGTTCGAGGCCGTAGCAGGCGCAAAGCATGTTATCATCCATATGTACAACGCTACTGCTGCCATGTTCCGCAATGTCGTCTTCAAGCACTCGAAAGAACAAACGATCGATCTAGCAGTACACCACACCAATTTAATTCGCGAGTTAACCGATCAGTATGCGACCTCTCATGGTACTACGTTCCGGTACCAATACAGCCCGGAAGCGTTCTCCCAGACCGAAGTCGAGTTCTCGGTGGCTATCTGCGAGGCAGTCAAGACTGCGTGGGGAAAAGCCGGCACCGGCAATCAGCGAATAACCTTCAATCTACCTTCAACTGTGGAGGTAGGGCCACCCAACCACTTTGCAGACCAGGCAAGTCTCCCGCTGTACCTTTCACTTTGAATTGCTTTGACACTCCATACAGATCGAATATTTCTCCACTCACATCTCAGAACGCGAAAGAGTACTCGTCAGTTTACACCCGCATAACGATCGGGGGACCGGTATTGCAGCTGCCGAGCTTGCCGTTCTTGCGGGCGCTGAACGGATAGAAGGTTGCTTGTTCGGCAACGGCGAAAGGACGGGAAACGTTGACATTGTCAACCTTGCACTGAATCTCTACACTCAAGGCATCCCCCCTCACCTGGATTTCAGCGATATCCAGAGCATTATCGATATCGTCACGCAATGCAATGATCTTCCCGTCCACCCCAGACACCCCTACGCTGGCGAGTTGGTTTTCACTGCATTCTCTGGTTCGCACCAAGATGCTATCAAGAAAGGTTTCGATGAACAGGCACAACGCCATACTCGAAACCTTGCGAATGGCGAGGCTCAAATATGGAGCATGCCTTATCTGCCACTCGATCCCGCCGATATCGGATGCAGCTATGAGGCCGTCATCCGTGTTAATTCGCAGTCTGGAAAAGGTGGTATTGCCTACCTTATCAAGCAACACCTCAATCTCGACCTTCCTCGCAAGATGCAAATTGCCTTTTACAAGGTCATTCAGGCCATCTCAGATCGCGAGGCAAGAGAGATAACAGTAGAGGAAATCACAACAACTTTCTGCAGCACATATCACTTTGGAGGACCGAAGTACGAGGGAAGATTGGCGCTTGGAGCATATTCTATCGCTGCTGAGCGATCATCGGACCCTTCTGACACCAACGAGGCTGCAAACGAACGCCGCCGGTTCGACGGCATGTTGTCTGTTGATGGCATGTTCCGAGTCATACGAGGAGGTGGAAACGGATCGATCTCTGCCCTGCTTAACGCCCTTCGCAGCCATCTTGACATCGACCTGACTTTGCGCGAGTATTTCGAATATACCATTGGTGAGGGCCAGACTGCCAAAGTAGCCTCGTACATGGAGCTTGTCGCCAGTACAAACAATATCAAAGAGACACGCAGTGCCTCGGAGTCGTGGTGGGGTGTCGGTGTCGATTCCGACGCCGCTGCGGCCGGTCTACGTGCCGTTCTCAGCGCAGTAAACAACGCTATCGGTGACCGCCCCTTACCCAAGCTGAAACTGGGCATCTGCTTTGACTCGACGACCGGCGAAGCGGACGTGGCGAATGCGATTGCCACTTCATTGAAGATACGACTCCCTCGCAGGCTCCAAGTCGCATTCTTTGAAGTTGTACAGCGTGTTGCCCTTGGCTCGGGCGGACAAATTTCCTATGAGGACTTGACCAAGTTATTTGAAGAGAGGTATGGCTACGAGACTACCAAACCATATCAATTCGAGCTGCGATCGTTTGACTTTGCAAAGTCAAGTGTCGCTGGACGTCGTCAAATTACGGCGGAGTTGCTCGTCGATGGCGAGGTGCGGAGTGTTTCTGGAGAAGGCAATGGGCCATTGTCTGCTGCTCTGGCTGCGCTCCACACACAGATCGAAGGTACTCTCTCGATGAGGGAGTATATCGAGCACGCGATAGGCGAGGGTGTCGATGTGAAGGCCGTCTCTTTCGTGGAGCTGGTTTATGAAGTTGAGGGAAGGAATAAGGGATCTGCCTGGGGTGTGGGCAGCGACTCTGACATTACCGTGTCCGGCTTACAAGCAGTTATGAAGGCCGCCAGCAGCCTGATCGTTGCGGATGAGAGTGTAATGGAATGAGGACGGGTGTAGGATATTTCTGGTGTACGTGGTATGTACTATAGTATGTCACAAAGTGTCACGCCGCTGGAGAGCGAACGGCGCCATTCTCGACTAGCTTGACCAGTCCTGCCTATCACACCTAAACACTGAATGTCAAACAAGCGCTATCATGTCCAACTCAACCCCACGCTCGCCGATCCATCCATCCTCATCACGATACTTCCACCCGGGCAGTCTCTCAGGCTCGCAACCATTTCTCAATATACTTAATCCAATGAGTAGAACCTACCAAGGGTACACGCAAGCAAGCCAGTCTCCTGTGATGGAAGAGGAGAACGAGAACGAGACCACCGAGGAACAAGACATTGAAGCCGGCCACGCGATTCCGCGGTCCACCTCCCGTGCCAGGAACGCCTCTGTCAAGACGCAGGGTAAACGCAAGGTCTCATGGGAGACTGGCGGAGACGTCTCGGAGATGAACCCTCTACGACCAAATATACGCAGCGAAGACAGGACATATGAGCAGGATACGTCCGACGACGAGGTCCCGCAGAGCTTTATGATCGAGGCCTCCCGTTCACCACGCAAGCCTTCGCCATCCAGTGCGAGCACCCCAAATAAGGGAAAGGTTCGTTCGCAGCCGTTGCACTCGACCTCGGCGAGGTCCCTCCCGCGAGAAAATTATCCTTCGCCCCCAGTATCAATACCCCCTCGACCGTCCGAGCTGGATGTCGACGCGCCACCACAGCCCCCTCCAAATCAACCAACTTCCCCAAAACCTCTACGTGGCCTAGATGCTTACGAACGCGCTCTTTGGAATTGGGTTAATGTCTACAATCTTGACGCATTCTTACAAGAGGTCTACCTTTACTATGAAGGGAAGGGAATCTATTCAATAGCCCTTACCCGAGGGCTCAACATCCTGTCAGCACTTCTTGGTGTATTCTGCATATCGAGGCTGACGGTGAGCACGCAGCACAGTCGGATTTGTCATCGCCTTCTCGACGTTCTTGTTAGGGTGTATCGATTACAATCGTGTAACCCGTGATAAAGTTACCCGTCTTTCTGATGCTGTCATTGACCGCTGTATTGCCAAGTCAGTTTCCCCACATCACGGGCACACGACTCTTCTGATCCGATAAACCTAGGTTCTCCGGCGTCACCTTATTATTCTTCCTGCTCTTCACTGCGTTTTACATCTGGCAAATCATATCATTCGCGTTTGAAGTCGTGCGCCTAGTGGATATGTATCACTTCTACACCCATTTGCTCCACATACCAGACGTGAAAATTTTAACCTTCTCTATCATCTGTTGTGCTTATCGTCTTGTTTATCGATGCAGGCCGATATTCAAACGATCTCATGGCCCGAAGTAGTTCGTCGGATAGGTGCCATTCGCGAAGATAATCCAATTACGGCGATCTCCTCAGCCTCCAATAATCATGCTGCAACGCCTGCCACGGCTTCTCTTGACGCACACGACATTGCGAACCGTATCATGCGTCAAGAGAACTATCTGATCGCGTTGTTCAACAAGGAGTTATTGGACCTTCACGTGCCTTTACCCCCTGCATTGAAGAGGATTCTACGTCGCGCCGGTGATGAGGGCAAAGGGAAAACTCTCACGAAAGTGCTAGAGTGGAATCTCAGGTTCTGCTTGATGGAGTATCTTTTTGACCCCCGAGGACGCGTCAGGAAGGTGTTCTTGAAGAATAAGAATCGTGCTATCCTGATTCAGGGGTATGTATCTCCATTGTACGGTTCTCGTGTTCTTGATGACTCAGGTGCTTATAGTCTGAGGCGGCGGTTCATCTTCATGGGCATATTGAACGCGGTTTTCGCACCTTTCATCGTCCTATACATGATCATGTATTCATTCTTCCGTTACTTCGACGTACGTATCCCCTAGCGAAGCTCCACGGAAACCTGATTTATTTTCCGGGTAGGAATATCGCAACAATCCTTCTTCGATCGGCAGTCGACGATATACGCCATTTGCACAATGGAAGTTCCGCGAATTCAACGAATTGTCTCACTTATTCACTCGTAGACTGGATGAATCCTACCCCTTGGCCAACATATATATTGGTCAATTCCCGAACGAGAAACTGGCAATCATCATGCGGTAAGTGCGCCATCCAAGATGTTCCCATTTTGTTAATATCCGTCCTGCTAGCTTTGTTGCATTTGTTGCGGGGTCATACGCCGCTGTGCTTGTCCTCGTATCTGTTCTTGATCCCGAGTTGGCTATTCACTTTGAGGTCACGCCACATCGGACAGTCTTCTTCTACATCACAGTGTTCGCTTCCATACTTGGTGTCGCGCGAGGAATGATACCAGAAGAAAATAGAGTTTTTGACCCGGAGCTACTCATGACAGAAGTCATCCAGTATACACACTACATGCCGGATGAATGGAAGGACCAACTTCATGCAAAGCAGGTCAGCTGAGCAGATTCACTTTGTGTGTAACCTTTGATTAACCATGGTTGTTATTAGGTCCATCAAGAGTTTGGAGAGCTATTTACGCTCAAGGTTGTTCTTTTCTTGCAGGAGATCGTTTCTGTAATAACAACGCCATTCGTGCTATGGTTCTCTCTTCCACCTTGTGCACCTGCTATCGTCGACTTCTTCCACGACTTCACGGTATGGGTTCCCGGCCGTGGATATATCTGCAGCTTTGCAGAGTTTGACTTCAAGAGGCACGGCAATGTCAAGGTTCGTACTGTACACCACGATCACGGTATACCAGACTAACAGGTTTCGCTCAGTTTGGTGCACCAACCAAAATTCAAGATGAAAGGATGCTTTCTCGGGAGGGGAAGATGGAGAAGAGTTTTCTGAACTTTAAAGCTGCCAATCCAGATTGGAATCCCTCCGATCCCACCGGTTCTCTTTACCTGAGCCGTATTGCAGACATAAGTGCTCGTCGGCGTGCGCTCACCGCTTCTAGAGCTGGTCTAGATAATATGATCTCACCGAACGATGGCAAGAAAGATCTCACAGAGCGCGCGCAAGAATACGATCGTGCACTCCGACAAAGCCAGCATGTGGCCTTTCGACGGAGACACGTCGGTGGGGGAAGTGGAGGTGGGGTAGCAGGGTCCACGACCTGGCAGTCGGCTATGGCTGCATCTTCTCTAGGTGGTCAGGGTATCGGGATGGCTCAGACAGCTGTGCTTGGTGACTCACAAGGGAGTGTCCTGCCTCCCCCGGCACTGCCCCCTATACGAGACGAAGATCGCGCTGTTGATGGTGGGGTGGGTAGCACGCTGGGAGACTCGTACGTGGATGGTAATGCCAATGGAACAAAGCCATACGAGTCGCAACAGGAAGGTGTCAATGATGAGGAGGTGTTGGAGGATGGCGGTGTTCTCGGGCTACTAGCACAGATTTACGCTACGAAGGGCCCGAGAGGACCGGTGCCTGCTATGTAGAGTGGTTGGCACAGAAAGGTTCATGCCAGCTGGTGCTATAAGCGTACATCAAGTCGGAGGTCGTATTGTTTAAATCAATAGAAGAAATCGGTACTGCTCAAAGCTTGTCTCTTTGCCTCTCCAAAATCTCTTGAACACGCTGAACTTTCCCTTTATTCCCTTCACCAGGGATGATCTCGCGATCTGTGCGGGTGCCAATACGAATGTCCGTTGCAATGCGAAATACGCCGTTGGCGTGAACAGCTGCGTGGCAGTCGTAGATGGCCTTGGTGACGTCTGACCACGGACCCTCTATGTCTTAGTTAGTAACATTACCGATCGCATGGACTTGGACACAAGCCTAAGTTGGTACCGTAGCCGCTACAGAGGACGAGTCTTCAACAAGGTATTTGATGAGACTTGGTGGAACACGTGCTTACTGCATCTGCAGGAATTGAAGTCGGGAATATGTAAGAACACGCGACGCATACAGACCTCAAACTTGAGCCCAGACTTTTCGAGTATGTTATGACATACTGCGATGTGTTCAGCAACCTGTGGGGCGTTATTGGACGACCTCTTGAGAGGTAACAAGCGGCGCTTAGTACGGATGGCTCATTTGTTCCCATTGGGACTAGGCAAAAGTCTAGCGTGTGTGAGTGTATCGACGGCATTCTGAGCACGGCAGGCGTTACCTGCGACGGCGTAGAGTTCTTGACTTGTGTTGGACATGTCGCTGAGGATTAGTCTCTGGCGAGAAGTCCTCTCGAATCGGAAATTCACCGGCCGATCAGCCGGAGAGCACGTGCTGCCCTCCGCCCCCTTCAGCGTCGGCGCGTCCGACTGGAGTTCATCGTCCGCCATGCCCTCCGCGTCTCTCCATTCAAGAATTCAGGCGTTCGAGGCGCTGTCGTCCTCGTCGTCCACAACGATGTCTACCACCACACCTTCGCTGTTGACGCCAACAGCAGATAACCGCACGTCCTCGTCCAACCTCCTCGAATCCCCAATCTCACCCACCGCTAGCACATTCCATCCCATCACTCCGTTTGTGGCTCCCGCCTCCAGCACATCACGTTCACCATCACCATCTACACCGAGTCTCGCTCGTCAGACTTCTTTGATCGACTTAAAGGACTGGATTGTCGAGGATGGCCCAGTTGAGCGTCCTTCTTCATTTCGTCATACACTCAGTGCTGGCTTCGGCAAGCTGAATGGCATTCGCGAGTCGAGCAGAACCCCTTCTCCCTCAAGAAAGCCCATCCCAACCTCTGGCGCCTCGAATTCCCCAACTCCCCTCATCAACATCCAATCAACCCCAAAGCCACGCCCTCCCATTCCTCCGCGAAAACCATCTTTCAATACCGTTGTTCGTGTCTCCACTCAACGCTCAGTATCCGCAGGCAACGAAACTGGCGCTACGTTATGCCCCCCAGGTTGTTCGGACTCTCTGATGAATGAACACACCTACCCACCAGGTCCACACAAGTTCGGCGCAAGTAACGTGGGGCATGCTTCCTCATCCTCCATCTCCTCTTTCCATTCTGTCTCCCTCTCATCAGATGGGAGCAACCTCGAAGTTCCCAGTGCCAAAATAAGCCCTAAACCTCCCTCATTCACTTTCGAAGCGGATAGCAGTGTCACAGATCCTGACACCGCAAGCATCACAGAATCGTTTGAGAATGTTTCAGTCCCATCTGCAGCCAGCCCCTCAACAGCCATACCCTTTGACTGGGAACAAGCCATTGGCAAGTCAAAAACTTCCCCCGAGCTTGAGCCACCCGGTCTGCCTAATCGACCAGGTCTGAAGACTGCGCTAATCGTTCCACCCAAGCTGCTCGCTCGCTCGGTTTCAGCGTCATCGTCTTCGACTGCAACCAGTACGAAAACCCGCCGCCCTCCGCCTCCACCACCCCCTTACCAGCCACGCTCCCGACCCTCTTCCTCGCGGGCGTCGGTCGTGTCCACATCTGCGTCTATATCTGACCGATCCTCTATTCTTAGTAACGCTACTACTACATCACGGACGAGTATCAGCACGCGGAACAGCGCACAGTTTGGAGGCAGTGTGAAATCTTCACCTCTCCTTAGACCCACCCCGGTCCCTCCCGCTGCCCGATCGCGATATGAGTCTCTCTTTGAAAGTGCTGTGCAAGGTCGACGAAAAGCGGAAAAGAAGGTACAGAAAATCAAACTACTTGCGCCACCACCTCTCCTTTCCAAGAAAGGCAGACAGGCAGCTGGATGGCGAGGTTTGTCGGTAGACCTGATCACCAATCCAGAAGACCATCCCGTCTTGTCTTCGGGAAAGGGGCTTGATGAAAGCGGCGGCGAGGAAGGAGAGGAGTTGTCTTCGGTCGCCCCCGAGGAGAGGCTGAATGGGCGAATCGTCAAGTATATATGGGGTGCCTCGTGCCTCGATCGCAAAAAGCTTAGGAGTATATGGTAAGAGCATAAATTGTGTTCACCTGGCTGATCTCAGGTGGATGTCATGTTTGCAGGGACGACTGCGATCCACAGTGCACTGGATTCGTTGACCGCGACGCGTTCGTCAGAGGTATGTGGCGGATTGACGAAGAGCTTCGGAGGGCCCAGTTGGCACGCCGTACTTCGGCCCTCACTGCCGCCTCATCACAGCGCATCCCTCACCGCCCGCTTCCGCCTCCTAGAGCACAGAGCACAACGCGGTTGCTGATATAAGGGAAGATGCCTTCCGATTTCATGGGATTATGATACCCGGTTTCTGAATACCCGTTTGATACAATCCATTGTAGCCATTTCCGCTGCTGCTCGAGTAATGTATTCCTATCACTTTGTTATGCACACAAGTCGACTTTGGGTACTTTAGAACGCGTGGTACATGATTTGTTATGCCGCTTGTGTTGCAGGCATTGCAATGTACATTAGGAATGATACTGGCATGACAAATAGCACTTTGACTTCACACCTCCGGACTCCCTTCCCTATCCTTCTCGCCCCACATTTTGAACAGTGTCTGCCCGAGCGATTTACCCAGAGCGTAGGCTAGAGGAACAGGGACAGCATTACCAATCTGGCGAAGTTGCTAGACAGGGCTAATTTTAAGCAAAGCGGCATAACGCACAGAAACGGGACACGTACGTCTGCTACAATCTTCGTGGGAGCATCATTAGCGGACAAGAATTCATAGTGGTCGGGGAATCCTTGGGCTCGAGCGCACTCTTGAACGCTGAGAATCCGTTTTTGCTAAGAACTCGTTGTATCACTTGCTTCATGTTTCCAACACAGAGCACTCACGGATGGGTGGAGGACGCTACCACCCTTGTTGTTTGGTGCGACAGTGGTCAACGCAGTTGCGAACACATGGTCAGCATCTAGGCGCTTATAAAGGGCTGCGAGGGAATGGAGTAGAAGCAGCGACCGAGACGTTCAACACATACATGAATACTTCCTCTCTGCGTCCTTTCGTTTTGCAAGTTCCATCCGCAGCTTCGCCGGCAAACCTTCAAGGAGGACATTCAAGTGAGCTTCCATTTGTCAGTGTAGCCATCGACTTACTGAACTGATTTGCTCCAGCGACAAGGGGTACAGCGCAGACACTGGAAATTTGAACAACGATCAGTGCAACCCGTGAACGTCAGGTATTTACCGCTCTGCTACGTTGGGACGCCATCGCCTTGTGTAATGATATTTCAAGTCTTGATTGGTCTTTCCGTCTCGACGTTGGCGCATCCACTTTTGATACCGTGTCAGTGGTTCGGTGCTATATTTGCGTGGTTGCGAGAAGCCAACGTAGGGAGGCTTGAGAAATTCGAGGGGGCAGAAGGCTGGGATCTTAAGGACATCCTTGCGCTCCCGGGCTTCGCCCTTGTCCTTCGCTGTAGCCTTCATGGTGACATGTGGATTAATCCTGGATACCAAAGCTGTCAGTCACAGGCGATCCAGAGCACGAAGAACAGACCAGTCAAAAGGAGGCTAGTAGCAACACCGTTAATGTGAGAACAACCAGCAAAAGACATTCATCGATGAGTACATGCCAAGTCTCCGATTGCTTCGTCAATAGTAACAAAATGCAGCGGCGCGGACCGATCGTCGTCTAAACCACCTTCACACTTGTTCCGTATGATGGCAGGTAAAACAGAGCCCGTTGGCAGTCCAGCATGAATCAATCTTATTGGAGAGCAATGTGTCGGAATCGGCCACTCTGGCATCAACACGTCACGGCGTACTCCCCAAAAGATGACTCGCTTGCGGCCTTGAGGTGCACCATACTGAGCAGCCTGGAGGACAGCAAATTTGGATTGGTATCTGTGGGTCGTCAAATGGTATCTTGATGGACAGAAGACGAAAAGTCAACGTACCCGATGGACGCCAAAGCACGCTGGATAAATTTTACAACTGCGAATTGTATGCCATTCCTCCTCGATGTAGTCTTTTGGTTATGACACAAAATTCCGAAAACATTTTCGAGGAGCATATACATCGGCCGGTAAAACTCGACGAAAGCTAGCATGTTGCACACAAGAGTGCTCCTATACAACAACACATGAGATCGCTGGTGATCGATGGAAGAAGGGGCCAAGTACCGTATATCAAATTCTTTCTGTTAAAGCAAGTCGTCAGGTAAAGTACATCTCGTGTGTACTTCACCTCACCTTGTTGTGGTTCATAAGAGAAAAGCTCTGGCACGGAGGACCTAGCAATACATCTTTATTCATGCCCAAGCACCGAAACAACCAGAGATCACGAACCACCATAGATAAAGTCCACATCGCCTGGCTTTGGCATAGGAGGCAGTGGTTTCTTATCGTCTAATGAGAGTAGCGGTTTTGGTCTCTTGTTTTCTAAGGTATCAATTGCGTGCTGTAGGCATAGATTAGTACATTGATTATAAACGATGGTTTCCGGATGGTTGCGCCTGCACAAGACATTCGTGAGTCCCAGAGGGACAGAGCACAAACTCGATCTCACTGGTAGGTTCGTGCCGCACTGGGCGAAAATTCGATCGCCCATCGAGTCTCTACAAAGCCGGATAAATCAAAGCCCGTCCCGAGACCACCGGCTCCTGCAATCCAAGGTCGATATGAGAGTAAGACATGCGTACAAGTAAAGCCATACCACTGAATAATTCCAACCCACGTAGACGACCATGTCTTTCGAGGAGTAGACTCTGCCGTTCCAAAAGCTCTTCCCTTTCCTCATGACACTTTTTGCAGGATTTGAATTCACTTTTCGGCCAATCTTGGAGATCGTCAAGGGACTTGGGTTTCGACGAGCAGGCTCGTTGATTGACATGGTAGTGATCATCATGTTTCACCCATTCCTCAACTGCATCAGTGTCACGTTCATGAACTACGTAACACTGGCCCTGCAGATCTTCATCATGCACAATCTCCACCTCGTCTGTTTTGAAAAGCCTACGCTGCATAGATGATCAGTGAGCAAAACCGCTGTCCAGGGAGAGGGACCCACGTCATCAGATGGTAGTAAGCGGCGCTTGTCTTCCAACCTCACTCTTCTCACTACATCGTCATACCTCCCGAATAGCCGGACTGTCACTTCGATCGGAACCTTCATTGCCTTTAGTTTTATTATCTGGCCGATTTTGTAAACGGAATGCATTTGTTTGCGCTTGATGTAGACAAAATCGTGGAGGTGGTACGAAAACTCATGTTGCGCGAATCCCCCACTGGGGAGAGGACGAGGATGAGCGATGCTCGACTTCATTTCCCGAAAACCACAGGAGAGACATTGTTGATGGGTGTCACAGTGGGCAAAGGCACGCATTGTCTGTTCCTCGGAAAGCGAGATGAAGGAAGCGTCTGCACTGTTGTACAACAAACTGGTGACGGGTGTATTAGAGGATGAGTAGACGAAAGTATAAAATATATACCCAGTGAAAAAGTCGTTCTCTTCTGATGCGTTCCCGTCAACTGGCTCGGGGGCATCTGGATTAAGCTCACGGACGTTGCATTTTTGTGATATCGCATCGATGTGAATATCTTCGCAATCTGTTAACATTAGGTAAAGAGACTGAGAATGACCAAGCTCCTGTAGAAGAGTCTTCGAGCTGTGGGTGAGCCACTGGCCGTGAAACATTTTGTGGCCACGCTCGTCCTCGAAAAGGTAACATATACGGCAGAACCTAGAGTATGTTGAGTTGACGAAATGGACGGAGTACGAGTGGCGGGTTTACCAGCGAGAATTGGCAAGTGAATTGGATGATTGAGCGGGCTCATGAGTGTAGCTCTTTGCGCGAGCTTTGTTCTCGTCTATGCCGGGCTCGACCATAATGGTATCGCCGATCTAAGAGCGAGATAAAGAAGAGGGGAAGTGGGAGGACCAGAGAACTCACAGAATAAACAACACCGTCGACACAAACGGATTGGTAATAACCCGGATGATCTGTGGGAAGGCCCCATTTGACAGAGTTGGGGTTCGCGAGGTGGACGAGAGAGGCGTGGGTGGGCTGTAAGTCATCCATATCGATGTCATCCTGGACAGGGATGTTCGCGAGTTTTATGTTTTGTTCGAAAAGCAACTCTGTGACGCGAGCAACGACTGTGGTGACGACAGTTGGGTTGCGGTGCTCGAGGACTTGAAGCTCCGGGTTACCCGAGGAGATACGCGACTGGGGACGGGGACGGGATGACTTGAGGTCGGGTTCGAACTCGTATGAGAGCTGATGGCCAAGGAGGGTGCGGAACAAAGGGGTACGACGGATGTTGATATGCTCATTCGCCTGGAGGTCGTCGAGAACGGCCAGCAAATATGATTTCTGTGGAAGAAAGATGAGGAAAGCAAGCGGGAGGTGGAAAAGACATACGACATCGTCTGACTGGACATCGTCTTCTGTGATGCTCCTGCCAAGGATTTTGAGGGAGACTGCGACATCGTCATCGGAGGTAGGAGAGACGTCAAGAGAGCGAATAAAATCATCGTAGCTAAGCCTAGGACGAGATATGGCGGAGGAGACGACGAGGTGGAGGACGCGGTGCTTGAGCCAAAAGCCAGTATAGAAAGGGTTGTAAAGCGGCGAAGGGATGTCGAGGATGTACCAAGCATAGCGGGTAAGGATGTAGATGTTGCTGTGGACGATGAGAGGGGGAGACGGACGGAGAGAGAGAATGGGTACCTGTCAAGACGGCGGTGACACTCTTTGAGGTCGTGGAGGGAGAGCCTCTTGATGGGAGTCAGCTTGAGGCGCTGCATGCGATCCTCGGCGGTCAGATCGTCGTCGTCGCTATTATCGCGTATTCGGTCTGCGTTCTCTTGGTCTTGATCGTCGTCGTCGTCGTCATCATCATCTTCGTCATCGTTGTCTACCCAAGCCTTGACGCAGCCTGAGGCAGAGAAGGAAAGACCCGGATTGAGGGAAAGCTCGAGGAGACGGGCGACAGGGACGAGCTGGAGAGTGGTGTGGTCGTATATGGAAAAGTCTGTGAGGACACGGACCGGGACGTCGTCGTCGCGGTCGCTGTCGAGGGGGTCTGTCTCGCCGATGATTTGGACGTCAGGTCCCTCTGGGAACTCGTGTTCTGCTGGGACGTGGTGTTCTGGGGATGGAGTCCTGTGAGGGGGCGGGGGCGGCGTACGGTCGTCGTCGCTGTCTGGTGCGGGGGACAGCGACCGACGCGTGCGCTTCCTCCCCACCGGCATTGTTCAAAGGGCAGATTCTGAAACAGGCAATCCCCTTCAACGGCCATTGACAAGCACGTGATCGTCACTTTTGCAACAAACCCCGATGACTCCCCGACCCCCGCTCGTCGTCGCCCTCGTCCTCCTCGCACCGCTCATCCCCGCCGTCACCGTCCCCGCCAAGCCTGACCATGCGTCGTTCGACTACTTCCTTCTCGATCACCTTCCCGCACCCTCCGCACCCTCCGTCGCCGAGTGCATCACCGAGCTCGACCTTGGCCTTGAACTTGTCGGTCAGGTCGGCGAGCTCCCCAACGCATGGCTCCTTCGCGCCCTAAAACACCCCTCTCCACATCGCCACCCCGTCCTCACCCGCTACGACACCTTCCGCGCGCACGCATCCATCCATCCCCGCGATGACCGTACCCATCGCTTCCTCGCTGCCATCAACCTGCTCGAGCACCAGCTTCCACGCCAGCGGATAAAACGTGCCCCGCCCCCCATTCCTCCGGATGACTCCGCCGCCGCCATTGGTGCTCGTCTCGGCGTTACAGATCCTCTCTTCACACAGCAATGGCACATAGTCAATGAAGAGTTCCCCGAACACATGATGAACGTCACCGGTCTCTGGGAAATCGGCATCACTGGCCAGGGTGTCATCACATCCCTCGTCGACGACGGCCTCGACTACGAAAGCAAAGACCTTGCCGGCAACTTTGTACGTCTTTCTGCCCTTTGCGCCTGAATCACCCCTCATTCCTCCTAGGATGCCGAGCATTCCTACGACTTCAATGATCATACTCCCCTCCCAAAACCGGTTCTTGCGGACGACCGCCATGGCACCCGCTGTGCCGGCCAGATCGCAGCTGCGAAGAATGACGTCTGCGGTGTAGGCCTTGCCTATGAAGCAAAGGTAGCAGGCGTGCGCATCCTCTCCGGCCCAATCACCGACGTTGACGAAGCCGCAGCACTCAACTACGGCTTCCATGATGTCGACATTTACTCTTGCAGCTGGGGCCCCCCAGATGACGGCAAGTCCATGGAAGGTCCAAGCTACATCATTCACAAGGCCTTCCTCAACGGCGTACAAAATGGAAGACACGGCAAAGGCTCCATATTCGTATTCGCCAGTGGCAACGGCGCTATGTCTGGTGACCAGTGCAACTTTGATGGCTATACCAACAGCATCTACTCCGTCACAGTATCTGCCGTAGACTACAAGGGCCTCCACCCTTACTATTCAGAACCCTGTGCAGCCAACTTGGTGGTTGCCTACAGCTCAGGCAGTGGAAAGAACATCGTCCGTACATCCTTTCCCCCTCTCACCTTCTCTCATTCCCTCCCAGGTTACCACCGACGTGGGTGAAAACGCCTGTTCATCCAACCATGGTGGCACTTCTGCTGCTGCGCCAAACGCAGCAGGTGTCTTTTCCCTCGCTCTCCAAGTCCGGTCAGTCTTTCCTCACGTCCTCTTACCTATCTGACACCACCCCACAAGACCCGACCTTACTTGGCGCGATATCCAGCATCTTTGCGTTCAATCAGCCCAAATGATCAACCCAGAAGACCCGGACTGGGATAAAACAGCCTCGGGCAGACCATTTAGTTACAAATATGGGTACGGTCAGCTCAACGCGTACGCTTTTGTCACAGCCGCACAGAATTGGGAACTTGTCAAGCCCCAAGCCTGGTTTCATCCATCCGCGATCCAGCTCAATAACGGTTCCTTATCAGACCCAGAAGGCACCATGACCGGAGGTGTGCCCATCCCGCCAGGCGGGGTTAATAGCACGTTCACTGTCACAAATGATATACTTCTCGAGCATAACCTCGAAGGGCTGGAACAACTAACTATTGCCGTCTGGATTTCCCATTCTAAGCGGGGTGACGTGGAAGTGGAACTCGTCAGCCCCAACGGCATAAAGAGTATCTTGGCTGCAGTGCGCAAGCAAGATTATGCGACTACCGGATTCAAAGGCTGGCGGTTCATGACTGTCAAGCACTGGTAGGTTTATTTTTTCTCCGAAATTCAGTCGTTCACTCCAACACAAGGGGTGAGAACCCGGTCGGCGACTGGACCATCAGGGTATCTGATCAGTCAGATGCGAACCACAACGGAACGTTCTATGGTTGGCGACTCATGTTCTGGGGATCCACCATTGATCCTGCCCAAGCCAAGACATATGTCCTCCCTACCAACTATGCAATCCTCCCATCTTCCGAAGAATCAGAATCAGCTGAAGTTCCTACCCCTTCTTTGACTAAATCATACCCCAAACCCACATCAGGCCTCCCGAGCGATCACGACACGGCAGAGGGTGAGGCTGACCGTCCCGCATTCCCGGGGTCCTCCCCGACACCCAGCATAATTCCCACTCCTGACGAAGGCTGGTTCTCCGGCATGTCTAACCTCGTCTCCAACTCCAAGTGGTTCTTCGTCGCCATCAGTGCTGTGATTCTCTTTGCTGTTGGCACTGGCATCTTCTTCTGGAGGAGGCGCGCAAGACACCGCGCCGCGTATTCGTCTCTTGCGGATGGCGACCTTCCCATGAGTTCTGTTTCTGGACGTGGTGCACGCCCGAGACCTAGGGCAAAGGAGCTGTATGATGCATTTGGAGAAGTATCTGATGACGACGAGGACGCGGACGAACAAACTATGCTTCATCCTGGCCGATCCATCGATGACCATCAAGAGGCTGGGCTGGGTTTTCATTCCGAATTTTTGAATGACGATGATCCTACCTCTGCAGAGCAAACCCCCAGGTATCGAGATGATCCTCAACCGCGTGAGGAGGGATCAACAAGTCCTGGGAGTGGGAGTGGGTCTAGTTGGGAACACGCTTCTCAAGAACACTCAGGATAGAGCGACATGTTATATTTACGGACATATTCCTGCATATATCAACCGGAGAGAACGACTACAAACTGACGGTACAATCGAAAGCACAGCACAAAAGCAAGAAAGGAACAAGAAAATTTTCAGACATTGATGAAACGTAGCTTCGAGCCATTTGCTACGCGTGCCCAGACGTCTATGGATTCGTACTACGCACGAACGGTGAACGACACACTATGAGACAAGAAACGCCGACTTACCTCAGCAATGGTATCGTTAAGTTGCGCCTCGGTATACCCAGCACCCAGCACCCTAGATCGCACGTCAATGAGAGCCAACTCTCCGTCGTCGTCTTCGCTCGAGTCGACATCCATATCGCGTTCGCCCCCAGGCCCTTTGCCGAACCTGCGTGGCTTCTTTCTTCTTTTGCCGCCACCTTCCCCAGCCATGTTCTTGATAAGTCGGAAGATCTGGCTGATGACCGATCGGTCAGGCTCGTACTCTTTATATTCGTCGTCTTCGAGACTCTCCTTGCTGCACTCCATCAGACGCAGAGCCTCGTCGACGTCACCATGCTCCACGATGTCTGCGAATCGGAGACGTGCAAGTGCCTGAGCAAGGCGGAGCACGCCAAGCAGCGTACGTGCTGATGTGTAAGTATGTGATTTCTTCTGGGCTGCCTCCTCTTTCGAGAGCTTGCGTAGACGCACGTAAGAATCCACGATATAACTCGAGACCGTAGGCGGGACAATAGGGCGCTTGAGGCGCGCTTGTGCAATATAATGTCTGTTTACGTGCATCAGTAATGTTAATATGTATGACGGAGCGATGTCATGAACGCTAACCTCATCAAGGAGGGATCAATGACATCGTACTCAAGTTTGGGGTGAGTGTTATACATGTGCACGTGCGTGACATGCTGAGCCAACCGCTCGTCGTCTTCGCGTGTTGGTTTGTCGAGAATCAAGAAGAGGAGGTCAAAACGCGACAGGAGCGCCGCAGGCAAGTTGATGTTTTCCACAGGGGATACCTTCGGGTTGTAGCGTCCGTAGAGCGGATTCGCAGCAGCGAGAATAGATGTTCGAGCGTTAAGAGTGGTTGAGATACCGGCTTTGGAAATGGAGATGGTTTGTTGTTCCATCACTTCGTGGATAGCAGTTCGATCAGCTTCTTCCATTTTGTCGAACTCATCGATGCAACAGATGCCATTGTCTGCCAACACAAGAGCACCCCCCTCTGGATTCATTCTTGTTAGTACGCAGACTGGCCATCAAGGGGAAGTCACCTACCAAGAACCATTTCATCCGTGACCGGGTCTCGCATAACAGCAGCCGTAAGACCGACGCCGGAAGAACCCTTACCTGTGGTGTATACGCCGCGTGGGGCAACCTTTGAAATATACTTGAGCAATTGTGACTTGGCAACACCGGGGTCACCCATTAGACAGATGTTGATGTCGCCACGAATCTTCATCCCATCACCCATGGTTTTCGTGACTCCCCCTACCAGTAATAGGAGGAGTGCCTTCTTCACATCTTGATGTCCATAAATCTCTGGAGCGATGCTTTGGGCGAGCTTGTTGTACAACGCAGGGTCCCGCTGCATATCAGCGATCTGTGCCTGGATCTGTGATGTCATTTCCATGTCGCTGTACTGCTTCTTCAGCTGATGGATATGTTGCACTTCCAAGTACGTATCGGTGAGCAGCCCTGCTCGGATGGCCTGGTATCCAGTGTATGGTATAGGAAGGAAAATGCCTCCAAGATGAACCACATCTCCGGGGTTCATCATGCGAACAAGGTTTCCATTCACATGAGCGGTCATTGATCTAGGAATGTGACCGACTGGGACTTGGTCCGCCTGCAAAAGTTTGAGAAAAAAATGTAAGGACCAGAGAAGGGGGGGCGGGGGCAAACCATTTCCTGGATTTTGACTTCCTGGAACGGGCTGAAGCGACAAGCACGCGTCTGCATGTGTAGAGACCCACGAATGGCGTTCTTCTTGCACTCATTCTCGTTTTGACAGTCGGTAATTGGAGAGAACGTCTTGCTCGAGATCTGTTGAAACGTTTCTGATCCACACATGTCACACGTGTAGGCATTCACGAGAAGGAGAGGTTTGACCTCCGAAACGCGAGTGACAATTCCGCGAACAGTGATCAGCCGTCCCAGGTGAGCGCCCTTGACATCACGGACTGCCAGCGCAATGTCAGAGCGCAGAGGCTGAAAGTAAAGATTGCTAAAATGATAATTAGTGCGATGCACGCCATCCAGTGGTGATGACACGCACTACCGCCGCAAGAGATGGTCGGGAAAGCCTTCCTGAGCTCCCTCGGTTTGCTCGTTCCGCTCGCGTCGCTGGTGGAGTATAACATCGATGACCTCATCGTGTTCACTTATGTCCTTGGTTGGAGTTGGAACGAGCTTGTCAATGGCTTCGCAGAATAGCTGGACATAGCGCCGGGTATTATTTTGGATACGAGCCACAATTTCGGAAACAGTTTTCTCGTGCTTGAGTGGGAGATACTGGTAAGATAAGTGGAAAATAAATGAGGGTTCACGTTCTTGCCTGATGGATGTCTTCGAGGTCAATGGTTAGCATCTGCTGCTCACGATTTGCTATTCGTTGCTTAAATACCAGATATCAAAATGTGATGAGATTCTGGACTAAGGAAAGCATACAAGCTGCTGCATATACTTGAGTCCCTTTGTCCTGGAACCATCTTGATCGTCGTCGTCGTCGTTCAGTGCAATATTTGCGAAATCTCGATCCAAGTCCTTGTCATGGCTGACATATGTTGAAAGAAAGTTCCGTATTTTATCTGAAATGGATAAGAGGGTGGTGATTACTAGTAATAATACACACACCCAACTCCTCGTCGTAGTTGACATTTATCTTGACGACTGGCAGAGACATGTTGGGTGTGATAGTAGTGTGCACGTCCTGTCGCGTCGCGTCCGTCACAGAATAGTCACATCGTTATTGTGTTGAGTCACGTGAGTTGTTATGGCGCGGTCGTCCGTTCACATTACAAGACACGCCAGCGCTGAGGACGCAAACTTCACCTATTAACCACATCGATAGAGATAATCGCGTGAATGTAACCTCCGTTGTCAGGTCCAAGGCCAGGTGTTGGTCAGATTGGGTGCACTCCCGGTTCGAGCATGATGATTCCGCTGATTGCGCGGCGCAACAAAACTTCAAATACACAATCTTGTCGTTGTATCCAGACCACATCGCTCACGACTCAGGGTGGTTACTAATGAGAGGGTATGTTGTCTCTGCCAAATTGACCGCGATACCCTCAAACAGATTGCACACACATTTGATCTGGATGCTTGCAATGTTGTTTGGCGACACGAAATAACCATCTGGATCCGGAGTCTCTACTGCCACGTTCGTAACACCTGGAGCACCTACCGACCGCGAGAATCTCTGGGAAGCCAGTCAGGACAGCAAAAAGTTCATAACCGCCACGCAGTTTTTCTACGAGTTCGTGGACGAGGTGCAACAGGAGTTGCGCTCGGAAGTAGGGACCTCCCTCTGGGATTTCCTTCAGGGTCGGTCATGATGTTGGCGAAATGAGTTGGGAAAAGCCTACATGCTCACCTTGTTTACTGTCGATCGTCGTCAAACTTGACGAATTGTTTCCGTCCACCCCATCCGATTTAAAGGAGAAGGTGGGTATGGACTTGGCTCGATTAGCATCGCTTCGAATATCGCTCCTGGCGTTAACTGAGCAAGCTGCTACTATGGAATTCGCCTCTATGTCAAGACGACAGTTGGCGTACATCATATCTAGACCCGAGGCTACCACGAAATGCAAGAACGACGTGCGACAGAACCTATTCCGCGAAAAGTCGGACGTAGAGTCTGACGAAGTTTCTTTTCCATCACTATAGTCGGTCTTCCGAGTGATATTGGCACTCCAGATGTGTCCCCGCTGGCTTACGTCTTCCATTCGTACAGGCCCGGCCCAAGTTGGCAGCAAATATCGAGGAACTCTGGAAATCTGTTCTGGAACATCTCAAATGAAGAGGGACCATGTTCTTTATTGGCGCTATAAGTATCTGTTTCACAGGGCGATCCAGTATGCTTTCTTCCACCTGCCGGAACTCGTTGAACTTGCGTGTGGCGTAATGGCGAGACCTGAAGGTGGCGGGCTCAGTATCTTCGACTCGAGATATTTGCCCCATAGCATGGATACGATGCCGTATATCATTCTGTATTCTGCACTGCTTGGCAGCGGGTGGGCCCTGATGGCCTTCAGACCGAGCAAGTGTACCCACATCCGGAATTGGCGCGCTGGGGGATCTTCGATTAGTCGAGGAGTTCAATATCATCGGTCAACCTGTATCCGACGAAGTCATGCACCGGGTAATTGTTCCCTTGGGGGCCTTTGTTTCTAACAAGGAGCATGCTGAGGGTGGCTTTCTCCATTGACGTGGGGTAGGGAGCAGACTTTGTCACAAAGGTTCGTCCCATTCCACCATGTAAATGCTTTTTGTATTCCTGTGAGCTACGAACTCAGACATCGCATGGTGGATTACACGAATTCGTACTCGAAGATCTCGTAGGATGATAAAACGAAGTAATTCATTTTTGGAATTCTCCATTACCATGCCCTGCACCCCAAGGATGATTGACGTGTTTATGCTGGGTCCGGCCATACCTACTCGAAGCCAGGGAGACGTACTGCGAACCTTCAACCAACGGGGGCATGGGAGAAGTTGCCGCCTTCTCGTACGGTGTTTTTTTTTTTTTTTTTTTTTTTTTT
>QFEM01014955.1:0-11307 GCA_003316205.1 Boletus bicolor | reverse complement strand
CGGCAGGACCCACAACGCTTTCTGTTCTACACCAACGAGCAAGTGACTTCCTTGGATACTGGTGCTCATTCCATCACCACAAGCAAAGGGCGCACGATCAAGTATGACTATTGCGTACTTGCCACAGGTTCTGACAGCACCCTTCCTCCGTATATTCCCCCAGAACGGGCAGAAAAGACCAAAGGCATCTTTGTATATCGTAATGTTTCAGATCTCGACAGGATTTTGAGTTACTCTGAGCAACACTATGTCAGGGGTGGCCGGGTTCGTTTTTTCCGACATGTAAACATCTCCCTTTACTAATCTAATCATCCAATAACAGGCTGTCGTCGTCGGTGGCGGTCTTCTCGGTTTGGAGGCCGCGAAAGCTCTCTATGACCTGTATGTTCACTTTACCTGTGTCTTAAGGCTCCACGATCAAATTAAACTGACCACTCGTTCTACCATCATCAGAGAGGCGATAGGCAAGGTCGCGATCATCAACCGCCAAGCCTTCCCATTATCACGTCAGCTCGATGACGTGGGCGGGGAGATTGTCCTTCGCCGTATCGAAGCCATGGGGGTAGAAGCTCTCACAAAGACATCTGTCAGAGACGTCCTGATTAGTGAAGACGGCATTCTGACCGGACTCGTCTTATCCAATGACCAGCATTTCGATGCTCAAATGGTCATTTATGCAATCGGAATCACACCACGTGACGACCTAGCAAGGAAGGCTGGCCTCAAATGCGAGGATAAAGGGGGTATTACCGTCGACGACCTACTAAGAACCAGTGCTCCTGATGTATATGCCATTGGTGAATGTGCTAGTTGGAGAAACAACACTTATGGCTTGATCGCCCCAGGAAGTGAGTGGTAGCTCAAAGCTCCAGAAATTATCTTGACTTATAGGCTGTTTCAGTTGAGATGGCCGACATTCTTTCATTCAACTTCACTCAGGTTGAGACGAGTGTTGGTGGATTCCAGCCGAGACAAATGGTAAGTCGTATAGTCTGTCCGACTATCAATTCTGTCTCTTAATAAAACGCTCCCCTAGAACATGCCTGATCTATCCACAAAACTCAAGTTGATGGGAGTCGATGTCAGTACGACGATGTTTCACACGCGAAGTCGCTGACCATTCGTAATAGGTCGCTTCCTTCGGCGACTACTTTGCGGAGAAGCGCATTTCTCGAGGAGCTCCACGAGTCAAAAATGCAGAAGTCGTGCCAGCTGAACCACTTCTAAGCGTTAGTTCTACTCGTCACCGCGGGCCCATCGACACACCAGTCTGGGAGAGTAAGATTGACGAAAGCAAGGGCAAGGATGGCGTTACTCCCGATGTCATCGCGGTTACGGTCTCGTCGAGCGTGCCCACCAACTCATCGTTGAGCAACGAAGCTCCGCCAGCTGGCAGGGAAAGGAGAGTAACTCATTCCAAACACCACGCTGCAACGACAGACGGACCAATTGAGTGTCTGATTTACCGCGACCCTTTTGGTGGCATCTACAAAAAGTTGGTCAAGGACTACCGCTGTCGTACGAGTTTCATCACTGAACCCCGTCGACTAGATATATCTTTACTGCAGATGGAAAATACCTCCTAGGTGGCATGATGGTTGGCGATACTTCAGACTATGTTAAGCTCGTGTCTCTGGTGAAGAAAAGGGTAAGGTTGGAAGAACAATCTTTGTACATTATGCTTGACTGCTCGTTCACATTCAGAAAGCAATCGAAGAGCCACCGTCCAAGTTCATCCTTGGATCTGGAGGCAAAGGAGAGGAAGACGGGGCTGACCTTGACGACGATACCCAAATCTGCAGTTGCCACGTAAGGAATCGTTCATCAAAGTGCTTGTCCTGAATGAACATCTTCATAGAACGTCACAAAAGGTGCGATAGCTGCTTGCATCAAAGGCGGCATAGACAATCTAGGGGATCTCAAGGCGAAGACGAAGGCGGGATCAGGATGCGGTGGTTGTATGCCCCTTGTCACTAACATATTCAAGGTAACGTCGCCATCTTCGCATGTGTTCGTCATTAACCTACTTGGTTCCAGGCCGAAATGAAGAGCGCTGGACATGTTGTATCAAACAATCTTTGCGCACACTTTGCAATGACGCGTCAGGAGCTATTCACTGTCATCGCGTAGGCTACGAGGTTACACTTCCTTTGTCCCGCTGAGCTTTTTTCCTTGTAGGATTCGAAAACTCAAGACTTTTCCAGAGGTCATGCAGTCCGCCGGGGTTCAGCCAGATTCCGTGGGGTGTGAGCTGTGCAAACCCGCAGTTGGTGTGTTTCCTTCGCTCATCATTTTAGTTTAGATCTTATATCTTCTTACCTTCTTCCAGGCTCGATCCTCTCTTCACTATACAACGAGCTTGTTGTGTCACCCGCTCACCATGCCAATCAGGACACTAATGACAAGTATGACAACAGTGACAGTGCTAGAAAACTTCTGATCGAATTCACTTAGGTATCTTGCTAATATACAGCGAAATGGTAAGGACATCTACTGGGCGGGAGTTATTTCTGATAATGTATAACTGATGTCTTCACAGGAACGTTTTCTGTGGTGCCACGTATTGCAGCAGGCGAGGTATATTCAAGATACGCATCCTCTTGGTCATCACCACTCAAATATTGTTGCATTCATTACAACAGATTACCCCAGATAAACTGATCGTACTTGGTCAGGTTGCCAAAAAATGTGAGCCCATAATTCAAATAACCTAACTCGTCATAAATCACCTCCCTCCTCTGGTAGACAAACTGTACACCAAGATTACAGGAGGGTTAGCATCCAGCGTCGTACTTCGAAATCGCGATGACAGCTCAACAGGCAGCGCATTGATCTGTTTGGTGCTCGAAAGGAAGACCTCCCAGACATATGGGAGGAACTCAACGATGCTGGATTCGAGAGCGGACACGCGTATGGTAAATGTCCACGTGTTGTTAGACTCGTTGGAACATACATTGATGCATAACTAGGCAAGGCTCTGCGTACCGTCAAGTCATGTGTTGGAACCACCTGGTGTAGGTATGGCATTGGTGACTCGGTTGGAAGTATGTATAGGTCCCGTTGCTTATTATCAACCCTAACCATCCCGCTAGTGGCCATCTACCTCGAAGAACGCTACAAGGGCGTACGATCACCTCACAAGCTGAAAGGTGGCGTTAGCGGGTGTGTCCGAGAATGTGCAGAAGCGCAATCAAAGGACTTCGGTTTGATCGCTACGGACAAAGGATGGAACAGTAAGGCCAAGGTTTCCTACCTTGCTCTGCGCTTAGGTTCCTCACACCATTTTGTAGTATTCTTGGCGGGGAACGGTGGTTCCGTCCCACGACACGCGACTCTCTTTGCCACGGATGTGCCCCCATCGAAGGTTATCCGGATTCTGGATCGGTTTTTGATGTACTATATCCGCACTGCCGACAAACTCATGCGTACCGCCCGTTGGGTTGAGCAATTTGAGGGCGGTATTGAGGTTAGTGACTCCGACTCCGTGTCGAACCGTTGCTGTGGATCGTTTATATCCCACTGGTAGAGGTTGAAGAGGATCCTACTAGACGATGAGCTCGGCATATGTGAAGAACTTGAGAAACAGATGGACGAACTTGTGGGCACCTACTCGGACGAATGGAGCGAAGTTGTTAAGAGCCCCGAGAGAAGGAAGCAATTCCGCCAGTTTGTCAACACGGTAAATTCAACCAGTCCCCCAGTCGTTGAGGAGTCGTTACGTATAGTAACATCTTTGCACGCAGGGAGAGCGCTTGTCTTCGATGGAAATCATCCAAGAGAGAGGACAGCAGCGTCCAGCTGACTGGCCGAAACAATTCCCACCATCTAAACTACAGGCGTCCCAGATTGCTACGCCCAAGTCCGAATGGCAATGGCGCAAGGTGGCTACAGTCCAAGATTTGGCACCCTCAAACGTAACGACGTGAGTGCGTCTCCCGCAAATATCGGTTTTTCGATACCATGTCGCTGGTAGTTCTGCTGCCGTCAAATATGGAGATTCTCAACTGGCAATTTTCCATGTACCGAACAAGGGTTTCTTCGCGACCCAGCAGGTGAGAGGGGAGTGAGACTCTGACGTCAACCCTCTCATATTCCGAGCTGCAGATGTGCCCTCACAAACGAGCGTTCGTTTTGGATCACGGAGTCGTCGGCGATAATCTGAATGGCGATGTATACGTTTCCTGTTTGCATCGCTCCGTCTTCTACGTCTATATTCCCTTACTCGTTAACAACAGGTCCATTGCACAAACGGAACTTCCGACTGACAGATGGCGAGTGTCTGAATGATACGGAGTACTCCATCATTTCGTTCAATGTCAAACAAGAAGGCGGTGACCTCCTTGTCTTGCTACCGGAGTCTGAACAGCTCGACGCCGTCATCGGGACTAGTAAGTGGATGGTAAGGCAGGCGGCCACCGAAGTCGTCTCGCGCGGTGGCGGCGAAGGCATAGAGATCGCAACGTTGCAGGATTCTTCTTTACCGAGCGGTGGGTCCTGCGGTGGTTCTGGGACGTCCTGCAGCACTAGTAATTCCGCGCTGGATTGGTGAAGTATTCCTGGAGCCGGATTAGAAGCTGGATGTGCCCTCGATCTTTTTTTTTTCCTTTGATTTGGATCGCCGACCAAGTTTGTTATCTTGCTTTATCCCGCTTGTTTGCTTTCTGTCTCGCCTTTTTTCAATCCTATGCCATCGTTGTTTCTCCATCCTATTATTTAGGATCCCTAACTTATGCTATAAACATGGGTTACGTCGCATTGTAGTTGTCCTTTGTACACCACTTGTATGGATACCTCGCCAAATTGTACGTTGATACGCTGGCAACGCCCACGCCAACCCCTTTCTATGGCGTATCCCTAAAGCCCATCAAGTACTGCATGATCTGGAAAGCGGCCTGTTTCGATATGATAAGTAACGAACGTATCAGCCGTATCGACGACGCTAAGCTCGACGGAACGCATCGGGATGACGGCAAACAATGCTACTCCGTACTCGCCCCCCGCCCCCTCAAAAAAGAAAAAAAAAAAACTCACCACAGGTGCAAACTGCGGTATCATATGTCCACTGAGATCGACTTCAAAGTAGGTTAATCCGCGTTCTTCGTGCATGTTTCCATATGCGCCGACACCGTCGACGATGAAGCTGTCATTGGCGATCGGGGTCTGGAACCCTTGCAGCCCGTTCCCTGTACGTCGTCAAAAGAAAATGAGGCACAGTTCTACATCATCCACGAGACAGACATACACGTCATACTATCATTTCCATAGTGGGGGGACGAGGATACGTTAGCCAACTATACGTTTTTTTTTTCACGGACGCGATACTCGATACCGAGTCATGGACGTCGGACTTACTTTTGGATCACGATGCGCGTCCTGACGACAAGGGTCGCTCGTGCGTCAATACCACGGCCTTGAAGAGGGCAAACGATTCCGCCAGACGTACCCTTCAGCGATCAATATAAAATCCGCCAACCCATGCACGATCACAGTCCGCACGTTCTTCTCGATCACGTTCGGGAGCACTGTGAACGCAGGTGGCAAGCTCTCGTCTCCATTCGGGAACACGTCAATGTCGGAGCACTCGGTCCATTGTGTATCGATAGGTGCATGAATCGCTTCCTTCACTTCCGCGAGGTCAAAATAAATCGGTGATTGTTGCTGCGGGAAGGAACTTCTATACGCCACGTTAGTCCTTCGTCTAGAAGAGCAGCCGTGTAGCGAGAAAGCCGTACGGGGAGCCGAGGACATCCCACAGAACCGGATACTGTTTTTTTTTTTTTTCGATGTCAGTTTCTGCTGCTCAATGACGCTTCTATACTTGCCGTATCCCATATACGATAGATATTGAATGCCGGGTTGATGATTAACGCACTGTTGAAGATGTCGTCCCAGACGTCGCATCCATCCGCAGATTCGATCGAGTCTCCTGGCAATGGAAGAAGCCCCTTCGGCGGGTACGTCACGTAGGTGGTGACATAGTTCGTGTAATTGCAAGCGACTGCTTTCTCGTCGAGGTACTCGAGATACGTTTGGCTAGTGAAGTAGGGCGTGGGTTTGAACGTGAGAACGCAATAACCAGAGCTACGACGATCTTACTTGAAAGAAAATAAGCCTTGATACTTGTGTACAAAGTCCACTGCAGGGATCTCTTCTTGCACGACATCCCACGATAGCAATGCTGGATCATGCAGGTTCAACCTATTAAAACTTGAATACCCCCGACAACCGATGAGCACGCACGATCACTAATCCAAATTCCTTGAAGAGAGAGATCCAAGAGAGTCGGGTGCTCATAGATATAGTTTGCGATGTCTACTGGCAGTGAGTTTTGTTCGGAATTACTTTTATCTATGCGACTTACAAGGAACATAAGTGCCAGCATACTAACCAAAACACGATCCCTCAGTTGCCCATTCCGCCAAAATAAAGAGGACACGCTCACACTTTCACCTGTAAGCCAGAGTTTCTTTCCCTTCAGCTCGGAGAATACCTCGAGGAACTGTTGCATAAATCCGACCAGCTGTTCAGCGAGTTGGTCCTCGTTCTCGATGTTTGGGGTCCCTTGTGAGAATCCAGTCCCGACCGGTTGCTCAACCCAGAGAACAGAGGAAAGGTTTGTCCAGCTGTATTCGTTGACCGTAGCCTTTGCTTGGCCCCACGACCACGAAAGGGGCTAAACGATGACATTAGAACCTGGGATGAAGTTGAGATGGACGACACTGACCCCGTTCTCTTGAAGAAGACCCTCTAGTGAAGAGCATCCGGGCCCGCCGTTCGTCCTAAACCAAGGTCTAATTCACGCCTGTCGATTGGGATAACCACCATACCAAAAGATGAGGTCGTCGAGGCTCCCTTCAGGACCGGGAGGGAAGAACCAGAAGAAGAGCTACATATCGAAACATCAACATTCCGCGAACTCGGCTGAGTAGGCACCATCCCAGATTTCCACCATACCTGCCGTGTCTCGTTCGGGTCGTCACTGATAGGCAGAAGACCAGCCCAACTGGGTCCAACGTCGAAATCGACCAAAGGAAGGGCACTTCCGTTGACCCAAAACTCTACCAGGACCATGGATAGCGTAAATCACGACCGACAACCGCAACCGACCCAAACTCACCGGATACCTTGGGATTCGTAAATGTGATGTTTTGCACACTGCTTCCTTTGACGTTAGTTGGATGCAAGAGGGTAGGTCCAGGACCGCGCTGCCATCGCTTTGCAGCCTCTGTCTGACGCGTCCTGACCTCCTCTTTGCGCATCATCCGCGCACCCGCAGTGCTGGCAACGGTAAGAAACGACACGAATGCTGTGGCAAGTACGACCATCTTCGCAGGACAAGAACTGTTGGTCAGATTGCAGGGAGTGAAAAATGGGGAAGGTTCAGGATAACGTAGTAGATATACCCACGTATGAGGAGGGTACACCAATGTGGCCTCTTTAGGACCCTAAACTTTGCTACTCGGGTCCGACCCAGACAATGATCATTGTGGCATGGTGGGGGTGAGAGGGGCGTGAGGCCTTACATAAAAGGGTAATAACGCTTACAGTGCTGGGCATGCTAGTAACCGGGTTATTCTCGTTGAAAGTTGGTTGCACGCATTCCGTGACGCGCGACTTGCGGATAAGACGCAGGATACGGAAGGTTAGGAGAATTGTATGTACAAGGATCCCTGGGCGCGCAATTGAGCGCCGGTTGCACCATATCGAGTTTGTTTCGCTTTATGGACGGTCGCATACAGTGCAACAGAGGTGCAATCGTGCGACATATGCATCGTAGGCCTGTGAAACTTTAGCGAGTGAGTTGGCTGCAAGCATCTTCAGGTGTACTCGGCGGTCGATCCATTGATCCAGACCGGTGGCCTATCAAGGTTACGCGGCTTCGTACAGGAAATGAAATCTATATTCATGTTGCTCTATGTCCCACGTGTATACAAGAAAGCGCTGTAGCAGAAACAACACAACGACCGAAAAAGGACTCAGTAAGAAAGTAAAGGCACTACACAAGCCCGGACGAAATACTCGTGGAATCTGCCGTCCTTGGTCAACTCTGGATGAAACGTCGTAAGCAGATGATTTCCCTGTTGAACGGCTACTATTCTTCGTGGATCATCTTCATTGTCCAGCTTGGGCGTGATTGCTTCCGACTTTGGAACTATTCCAAGCGGCAGACGGGCAATAACACGTATTGGGGGTTGGTCGGGCGAAGAACTTATCGCTTTAATGACCTGGAGATCGTTTGGCACGACCGATCACGGCACATAGGGTATAACAAATACATACAGGTGCACGGATGAAAATGCCGGTAAAAGTATTGTGCGAGTTTTGCAGTCCCTCAACGGTTAATGGTGCCTCGAAAGAGTCCACCTGGCGACCAAAATCAACTTCAAGTTGTGCGATTACACATTGGCTCAACAAACCTGCGAACCCCAGCCATTGCGTGCAACAGTGATGGTCATTCCATTCAATAACTCTTGTCCACCCTTTTTGGGATTTTCTATAGTCTGTGCCAGGAGGATCGCACCTGCGCAGGTACCCCAGATCGGTTTTGTCTTGGTGAACTCTCTGAGTGGCTGCAGAAGCCCTGCGAGCTTGGCTAGAAGGGCGATCGTCGTCGATTCTGCAGAGTGTAAGAAATAAGTACATCGACTGAACAACATGGCACTTGCCTCCACCTGGTATGATCAAGCCGTCGCATTTTGCGAGGTCGTCAGGAGTGCGTACGAGGAGGGGGTGAACCTTAACTGGCGAGGTTATTTTTCGGAGAGCAGTCTCATGCTCTGCAAATGCTCCTTGAAGGGCTGACGACGAACTGTCGGTAGTTTCTCATGGCAGATGAAGGGACGCTACTTGCCTAGTATCCCAATGACCACCTTGTCTTGCATTAATGTTGTCAGTTAATGTTCACAATCAACGTCTCAGCACACCGACACTTGTCAATGGTGATCAAAAGATTAGTACGATGAGGATTGAAACTTCAAGTTCATACTGAATGAGGTTGGAGGAAATTTATCTCGACTGACTCGACGTCGGACCGACACGGGAAGTATCGTGTGAACTTTACGCGATGACTAATTCGCAGCTCCCGCTTTTTCGTCTCTCACCTTTACCACCACGTCTAACGGTGACTCTTCTCGATGTCTGAACTCGACGCTGACCTCTACGGCGGTAGGAGCTTTATATTTGAGCCTCTTTTCGATGTACTTGACATGTCTGTGGTAGATCTCTACGGAAACGACGAAGCAGACTTCCCGTCTGCTGTTGAATCACACGAACTCAAAACGGAGGAACTGAAAACAGAGGTAGCTTCAGAAATTCCTACCCCTCCAGCTGCGAAACATTCCGAGGTCAAGCAAGAACCGAAGATAACTCCTGCTCCTCAGCCAATACAGTCGGAACATATCGAATCCTATGACGACCATATGGCAATGTCAGCGCAACTGGGCCCCTCACCGCAAAATGTGCCACAACAGATTCCCACGTATCAGCAACCATCGGATTATTCAGTAGATGCTTCGCACTCCGGTTCGTATGACCGCCCTCATATGCCCGAGCGCAGTGTACGCCCCTCGGAAATGAAAGATGAAGGGTGAGTTGTTACAATTCCCGCGCTGATCATGGAAGCCAGTTCTATCTTGTTACTGCGCTCGTCGGTATTGCTGGGTTGTCACCAAGTAAAAGTGTAGTCGGTCCATCGTCGTCTCGCCTAGCTACTCGGAAGTCTGTCGACTAGGACTAGACTAGCTCTAGCGTACAGTCTAGTCTAAACTAGGCTAAAATCAACCCTCGGAGACAGTAGCGTGCTCTTCATTTCTCCTCTGTTATAACGTCTCCTGTCCTTTACAGATAACTAATAGCAACTTTGCTTTTTTCATATCTCCATCGTCTACGGCGTTCATCTCTATCAACCTTATACGCGTGTCAAAATCGACTTGCTATCTGTAGCAAGATGTTTATTGGGGGGCTCAACTGGGATACAACCGATGGTACTTACGCCGTCATTACTCTCGCTGTACCGTTCAGTAGTACTAAAACTAGCGTCTTTCCGTACCAGAGTCTCTCAGGAACTACTTTACGCAGTTCGGTAAAGTAGATGCATGTACTATCATGCGCGATGCAGCTGGGCGGTCACGGTGTTTCGCCTTCTTGACATTTGAAGATCCAGCGAGCGTTAACGCGGTGATGGTGCGGGAACATTTCCTGGATGGCAAGATTGTACGTACATTGCTGTATTTACTGTGTGGATTACGTTCGGCTCATGCGCGTTCTCCCTGCGTGGTCTGAAGATCGATCCTAAACGAGCGATACCAAGACAAGAGCATCAGCGGGCGACCAAATTGTTTATTGGTGGTCTTGCGGGCAGCGTGACGTCTGAATCGATGCGAGAATTCTTCTCCCAGTTTGGCAAAGTCATCGATTCGACGGTTATGCTCGACCGCGAAACAGGACGAAGCAAAGGTTTTGGCTTTGTTTCTTTTGAGGATACCAACGTCCAGCCTTTTCTTGGATTTGGTAACCTACAGATTGATGGTAAACTGGTAGGTTTCAATATGCTGTCTGACATGACGCGGTTGTTGACTTTGCGACCCTGCAGATCGACGTAAAATTGGCACAACCGCGGTATCAACGAGACCACTTCCAGGAGGACGGTACGCCACAACAATTCACAAGCCCTCGCGCCGGTGCCGGTGGGAGTGGGGTAGTGGCGGGCGGTGGTTTCAACGGGCAGACAGGTGGTGGTGTTAATTTCCCTGCTGTTCAAGCCAATACCGGGCCAATGGGCGGAACTCCGGCGGGGAACACGCCCTTTGACCCACAGGCACTGGCACAACTGTATACGAGGATGTTCCAGATGGCTGGTGCGGGCGGTATGATGGGCGGCAGTATGGGTATGAGCCCGATGATGGGTGGAATGGGCGGTGGAATGGGCACAGGTGGGTATGGTGGCGGAATGGGAGGCATGGGTAGGGGGATGAGTGGCGGTATGGGCGGTGGAATGGGAGGTGGTGGAATGGGCGGTGGAATGGGGAGGGCAGGGCAGGGGATGATGCAGGGTGGTACACCTACTGGCCCAAGTGGATTGGGCCCTAATGTTCCCCGCGGACCTCGAAGTGCTCAAGGGGGCACAGGGGGGGCCGGTGGGCCGGGCGTGGGGCCACAGCGTGCTGGCCAACGTGGTCAGCACAGCTATCACCCCTACGCACGGTCGTGATCGCGGGGAGAGTTGGAAATTTAAAATCTCATCTGGCACAAGAGTGCCGACTTGATGATGTGGCCATGGCATGCACTTATTGCCATCCATGGTTGTCG
>QFEM01014884.1:0-11818 GCA_003316205.1 Boletus bicolor | reverse complement strand
GGACATCCCTCTTGCGCGGATAGATGCTTTCGGCTGAGCAGAGTTGACAAAGGATAACACAAGCGAAAGGGGCGCTTTACTGACCGGTGAGGGGCCGCTTTGTTATTCTCGACTTCTTTCCCGTATAACCTTTGAACAAGTCAGAGAAATCGAGAATCCTGTCCTTTTCAAAGCCAGGGAATCGCTCATAAACCGTCTTTGGTCTCTCGATGAGCCGCTTCACGATCCTTACGCGCTTTTCCTTGAGTCGCATCGAGGCTGGAGATTGTGCTTCAACCTTGACAACGTCACCAGCAAAAGACTCATTCTCAAGTTCCCTATCCACCTCGTCCTCGTAATCCTTGCCTTGGTCCGCGCCGACAGCTTCCTCGTCTTCGTCCCATTTATCATTGTAGATCTGGGAGGCGTCCAACGCAGGCAAGCCGGAGATTCCAAGGCTGCTGGTGAGGCCATTGCCTGTTGGTAGAGACAAGCCTTGAAGGACGTTGTTGAGTGAGAAACCTGTCAAAGTCGAGATAACGTCGGTCTCTTCCTGAAGAAAGGGACATGAGAACGATCATCTCGTCCAGAGTAGACGAACGTACCTGATTGCCCATGTCGGACTGGAGTTGTGGTTGTGGACGACCTAGTTGCCCCGTGAACGTCTCGATGAGGTAATTCGGTCACCGCGGTGACTTTCAAGCGAGCACGCGCGTCTTTTCGCTTGCACCTCTACTCCCACCCACATCCACCATGTCCATGCCCAAGGAAATCTCTGGAAAACTGGAAGCGAGTACCGAGGTATCATCCATGTTTTGATATACTGACACATCACCCAGGCTTTCCGAGCGGGTATAGCTTCTGTGGCAGAAGACATTGTCTTTCGCATCTTCCCAGCCAAGGTGAGTATGTTGCAGACGGCAATGACCCAGGTTACTGAATACTGCGTAGACAATGTGCGAATCATCTGGAATAGTGTTTTAATATCAACTGACACCGTACAGCGAGCTCTCGACCATCATCGAGAGCGCCAATGCCCCAGAGTCGCCTTATAACCTGACACAGGCCCCTGCATCTACGGATCCGCGGGTGTATCCACCACCTGGTATACCTGATGTCAATGGCCCTTTCTCAAAGCGGAAACGTGTGGAAGATGGTGTCGTTCCATTGGCGAACGACATCGCCAACGCGAGGTATCCTGAACTCGTCCATGCAAACAAGCATATCTTGAAGCTGCAAGAAACCATTAAAGCGGAATGTGCACAACTGTCTGATTCTTGCGTGAGTCAGTTCAGCTGCTTACTCTCCCCACATGCTTAAATAGACATATACAGGACAAGGTCAAGCTATGGGTTAACTTAACAATGCCAAAGTGTGTTTGAATATACCTAGTGCACGGCATAAACATACTAATCCTCTGTCTCAGGATAGAAGAGTGGGTTTGCATCTGACATGTCATTTCTTGACTCTCTAACCTCTCATCCTGATTTAGCGGGGATAATTTTGGTATGTCCCAGCGATTTTCTTTCGGCTGTACCAACCGATCACACGATTGATAGGTGTTCAGATACAAGAGGGTAAGTGTCCACAAGTAATGCGAGCTGGATCCTAAATCCTCGTTCTAGAGGTCCTCAGTGAGCTACTCCGCTCCCAAGAGAGTGCATACAACATTCGTGACAGCGTCCGACAAAACTACTTGGCCCGAGCTAAGATATGCACCAAGCTCATTAAATATCCCAACGTCGAGGATTATACGGTGAGTTCCCGAGCTTATTTCTCGTGATTAATCCTCACCTGGTCATAGCTTGCCTTGAAAGAGCATGACGAGAAGCAACTTTTCTTCGCTCGCCAGAACCTCACCGATATTAGAAACGTTTATGCCGTGATGACTGACATCCTTCACAAGAATATCACAAAGGTGAATAGAGACATCTCCGCAGCGTCTCATCGAGTTAACTCTCAGCAGATACGTTCGCCGAGGGGAAACAACAGAGTTGGTTTATATTGATGACTAGACATGGATGTTGCTTTATTCCTGGCGGTTAGTTTGCGCAGTATCGTAACATCAGTGTGAGAATGGAATAGATGCAGTCATCCGTGCCCATTCCCTTGTCATTATTCAAAGTCATCCTCTAGGTACTTTTTTTTCTCAAAGGTCATTTTGCCTACACCGAGATCGTTTTAAAGATATTGAAACCATCCAATGCCGTGCTGACAACTGTTCCAGGAATCTGAGGATGCCAATGAATTTCCTTCACATCCCTCTGCCCCTGATGCACGAAGAGTAGTTGTGGTGGGACTTCCCGACTGCCTTGTCGCGTTTCATTCATTGATGAACCAACTTCCTCGTCGTCCTGTTCAACTCCCAAGTCCCAAAGCGTAACCTGATCATCAGCGCCAGATGCGGCAAATATAGAGTCCTCCGTCGGATGCCATTCAATCGAGGTGATAGGATCATTATGCCACGTAAACACGGCAACAGGTCTGGGGACTTGGCGAGGCAATCTAAGGGAAAGTGAGTCAGCTCCTGCTGTGGAGATCAGAAGGGATTACTCACCCCGGCTTGCTGACATTCCGAAGATCCCACACTTTGATTACACCATCATCGCCGCCACTGATTAACAGGTAATTCGTACTCCTGTTCCAGCTGATGACATTCACATCGCTCTCGTGTGCAGGATCAACGCCAGTAACGCATCGTCGTCCTTTACTCCGCACGTCCCATATTTGAATGCTATGATCGGCCGAACAGGATGCGAAGACAGTAGGTTCTGACGGGCTCCATTGGATATCTTCAACACTAGACGTATGAGATGTGAAAGGCTGTGCGAGTGCATTAAACCCAGAGGGCGTTGATGTGGTAAGATATATTTTTGAATGTATGTCTCCCGTGAGTAGCCTGAGCGCGGATGGGTTCGTTGCCGCTGACGCGGCCCAGTCCATGGCAAACCCTTCGGCATGTCCATGGGAATTGATTGTAAAGGTCGGTTTGTTTGTCCGTGACTTTTCCCAATAATACCCGGGTACATCGAGTGATTCTATGAGCGGCCGGATGTCCCATATGTAAACCTTGCCGGTCTCGGCCCAAGTTGCGGTGTAGTAGGGTTGCGAGACAGGAACCAGGGGTGTGGACGGCGGAAGGGGCTGGGCACGGACGCGATTGACACCGCCGTTGTGGGGTACTGAGCGGAATTCAAGAACCGCATCTTCATCGAGGGCATCGTCCTCCTCGTCGCCATCCTCGTCGTCATCATCTGCAGTCATCGAAGTAAGATGCGTTATGAAAACCCTGATGTTGATAACAAACCTCCATCCCTTTGAGTACGATGTAGGGAGCTCATCTTGAGAACGGATAACTCATTTTGATCAGTCCTGGCAGCTTGTGTTCCAGCGACGACATAAGCAGTTGCAGGATATCTCTGCCGTTCGTCGCCAAGGCTATCGCGCAAGATGTCGAAGGACAAGCATGACCAGGTTACATCCATTGAATGGCGCATGATGTAGACCGAATCATCTGGCTCCAATATCTCGTCTTTCGCCAGAGTATGCGCGCCAGGTATAAACGCCTCCAGGTGTGGTTGCTCCTCAGACTCTTCAACAGCGGGGAGAACCTCATCAATGTCCATCCCTGGTAGAGAAGCATAACGAGAGATGTGTTACAAAACTGTGGGATACAGAATCATTTGTGCTATGGCTCGTACCGTCCGGGGCATCGGCATCTACGACGTCCTCATCTGACTCGAGCTCATCCTCCCATGCGTCTTCAAACTCGCCGATGTCGTCGACTGAGGGGTCATCACGCTTTTCGGAGCAACGAGGAGTCTTTGGATTGACCATCCCTTCGGACGATGGGTCTGTCGCAAAGCGTTTGGCCATTTCGACTTGTTGGATGAGTCCAATATGCGAACTGAGGATGGCATCGATCAAAATGATCGATCACGTGATCTGACAGACAGGGGTTAAGGTCAAGGTTATGTGAAATATAAAATAATAAATTCAAAAGAAAGTTCTGCCAAGATTGACGTTGACGTGTGCGTGTGTGTTGGCCGACGGGGTTGCGTCAACCCCCTCCCAACGTCCGACATTTAAATGCTTTGAGAGCATCCGAAATCATTCTCATCATCAACAACCCACTTTCATCCTTCTCACCATGTCCACTCAAATTCTCCTTCCAACCGGGTACGTCCTTTCCTTTCTTCCTTGCAGCCCAGTGCCCACACCGTTCCCCTAGATTCGGTTATGTTCCTGCATCTCTCGTTTCCCTGGGCTGGGTGCTTGTCTGGCAGACGTTCCTCGTAGGCAGGGCGCGTAAACAGGCCAGCATCGCGTACCCACAGCGTGCGTACAACAATCTTCAATTAGCCGATCGTTCCCTTGACACCATGCATGTAGTATATGCTGAGCAGGCACAAGTCAAGGCCAGCCCAGCAGCCATGCAATTCAACTGCACCCAACGTTCGCCGTCCCGTGTCTTACTACCATCCCACCGTGCTGACTTGTCCATTCCCTCAAGGGGCCCATCAAAACACGCTTGAGATCGCACCCATCGTCACCGTATCGTGAGCTCGTCTTCACCCTTGTTTTCACTTCGATTCATGTAACATTCGTGCAGTACCCTGGTTTTCGGCTTAAAGTGCCCCCATGCTGCTGCTATGATGTGCGGTTCGTTCGCTGTAGCACGCATAATCTATACCCTTGGTTACAAATCGGGAAATCCCGCCAGCGTACGCGAATCAGTCTTGCAGCTTATCTTTTTGGCTCACTAAATACCTAGCGAATACCTGGCGCTTTCATCGGAAACTTGGCAGTCATTGGTGAGCGAGACCGTAACTCGCAGCGTGCAGTTTTACTGATCTTTCTGCAGGGCTTCTTGGCAGCGCATCTTATGCAGCTTACCTTCTTTGGCCTTGATTCGTAGGATACGAAACATTATTCCCTCAGCCTTGTGATGGTGCATCACCCACATGTGAATGTACAAGTGTTGTGAAAGCTCTCAGCCGACCAGACAAGCCCTGGGGGCGAAGGTCGATTCTTTGTATTTCCCCCATAAGGGCATGTCGACGCGAAGAAAGTGGGAAGCGAACATCCACCAACACATTCAGCCTATTGATGGGGTGCCTTCCAGCCGAGTCTTCTGAGCTGGCTGAGCGAACGGTATATGTCAAATCCAACGGGTTCCACGCCGAACAGTATGTAGCAGAGGTTGTCTTCTCCGCAGAAGATAAGCGCATTATCGGCAAAGATTTGCGGGTGTGACAGGGGATGATTTATTGGGAGTAATTACTCCTATACGCACCTTGTGGCATCACCATCCTGGACGAACAAACCGAGGAGACCACAAAGATTGTCCTCGTATACCTTTCATGTCAGAATCTCCCCGCCGTCTTTCACTCCCTTCGTCCTCGGAGGAATTTGCTTTACCTTCAAGCAAAACGAATGTCTCCCCCGTTGCAGAGGATGGGCCTGCTAGCCCATTGTTTCTCCGTTTTCGTCGTCCGTCGCTGCTTCCCAAGTCATCGAGCTACTATGCAGAAAAGCGCACTTATAGTCCACTTGCCATATCTTTCACGATGCCTTCGAGCAGGCACGGAAGCACGAACGGAGAGGAATCAGAAAGCGACAGGGAACGTATGTACACGGAAAGTTCACCATCAAGTAGTTCGGGTAATCCAACACCTCCCATTATTATGTCGAGCGAAAACGGCGCAGAAGAAACTCGTGACGAGAATGGAAAGGAGCACTTGAACCCCTCGACTCCACCATCAAGTCGAAATCTAAGCGTGCTCGACAATGAATCACTTTTCAGCCTTACTGCAGTCGGATCGGGGCGCCTGACGTATCCAGTGAGTTGTGTTGTCACACAACCACTTGCGAACCTTATCAGCTTCTCTTAATGGTTGCGAAGTTGAAACCCCCAAGGATATTGAATTTATTGGCCGAGTCCCGCCCTGAAGATAATGAAGTCGAGTCTGAGGCTGCCTTCCAACGCCTCTTGGCTTCCTGTTCTGACCTGCAACCTCGTACGCCACGTGCACCGTCTGATAGAGGGCGGTACCCAGAAGAAGTCGGTGATGAAGAGGTGCACGGGGAGGGGTCGCTAAGCGACGACGACGACGTCGATGCAATATTTGTGCTCGACCCTCAAAGCGAACATATGGTTGCGAAGCCCTGTACCCCCGTGCAAAGCGTAAATGGAGATGATCCTTCTACGTCTCTTATGGGAAGCCCCATGGTAATGGCGATGGATATGGATGCTGTATGGGCTCGTGTCCCTTGTGCTTCTACTAGGCTCATGTCCTTCCTAGCCGTTGGCATCGCCATCGATAACTTCAACACCAGCCTCGGTGCAGTGGCGGTACACCCCTCCTCCAACCACTAGCGCAGTCCGCTCAAATAAACGGAAATGTGAGTGTCCCTTTTGAGAGACAGTGACAAGGTTTACACGTACACACAGTTGACGATCGATATGACCCGTATCCTACCGCGGCAAAGCGAAGGGCGGTGTCTCCATCAATATCTTATCTACGAGAGTCTCATCCATCGCTATCCTACCCTCGTACCCCGAGCGGGAGACCCTCGCTTCCCATCCCTTTGTCCATTCCGGTGCCAACATCGAACTCGGCGGCGTCATCCCCGACCATTGCCGGATATCCGTTCCCCGGCTATTCGAATTCCCGACAGGTAGGAATTGGGCCGATGAGCGTATCTTCAAGCCCCATTCTGCGTCCCACGTTAGGACTTGCAAGCCCAATATTACGTCCGATTCCAAGGCATAGACGGGGGTTGGATGGTGAGGAAAGGGATGTTGAAGGGGCTGGAGAAGGTGTCAATGGTCTGACGCTCGGCTAATGCATATGCCGCTCTTGGCGACAATACGTCCATTTCCTGGGGTGGTTTGATGTTATCATTGTTATTCGAAGTTACAAGGAGTCACGTGATGTAATGTTATTGGAAGAGACATAGGGTATTTTATTTTATGTAGTCGTCCTCGTCACTGGTCTTGGCATAGACAAGTATTGAAGGGAGATTGTCGTTTCTCCCACTCTCAGGACCATCAGACTACCCGAGGTCGCCCCTCGCGCGCATACACGAGTAGCTTGGGCTGTGCTATTTGATCACGTCCGGCATTCGTGTTACCGGTCCCTACTCGATTTGTGATCAATGCTCCCCACAGCAAAGCTCACGAAGCGCCAGAAAAAAGGTATCGCCTTTCGAGAACGGAAACACGGCAAAACCAAGGACAGTTCGCTAGACATCACTGGCAACTTGGAGAACGAGACCGATGTCTATAGCCTCGAAGATCAGGTTCTTGTTGATGCTACACAAGGCCAACAAGGCCATCAAGTCAGTGCAGAAGCTTTGGTCGGGAAAGGAAAGGCAGGAGCAGAAACAGAAGAAGCAGAAAGGCGGCTGGTGGTGGCAGCAAGGAAAAGAAGGCGGAAAGTTGGTGAAGAGGAAAAGGGAGCCATTGGAGAGTCAGACAAACCGAAACCAAAGCGAAGAAAAGGGTCTGACGGGAGTCCTATCGTCGGCATGGAACAGCCTGTAGAGGATAACGTCGGAGCTGGAGAGACAGGGAAGGAGAGCGAGAAGACGAAACAGAGGTTCATTCTTTTTCTTGGTACGATATCTCCTGTCGATACTTCATGGTTTTTCCTCACCTCTCGTCAGGCAATCTCAAATATACCACGACTCCCGAAGCCATCCAAGCACATTTCTCAGTATGCGGTGTGTATCGACCCTGTGAGCTTGTTGCACTGGGGATGTTCACGTCTCGAAAGTTCCACCACCTACTGTGCGACTACTAACACCTAAACCATCTACGAAATCAACCACAAAACCTGTCATAAAATCCAAAGGTTGCGCTTTCTTAGAGTTCAAGCATCATGGTGCGCTTCAGCAAGGGCTCAAACTTCACCATTCACAACTCGACGGACGTCAGATCAATGTAGAATTAACTGCTGGCGGGGGTGGAAAAGGCTTAACCCGCATAAAGAAGCTCAAGGAGCGCAATAAAGATTTGGAAGGACAACGGGTATGCCATAACAGTATAGTCGGTTTGGCGCAACTTATCCGGCTCTGTAGCAGAAACGGCAAGATCCCAAGATACAATCTAACGGTACCCAGCGCTTCTCGGGCACATCCGGTATGGAGCAAACCCACACTCACAACCGAACTTGGACAATTGGTGATGTCGAAGAAAAAGAGACCCACCGAGGAGGTCAGAAGCACCAGAGTGGTTCTAAAAAACGAGGATCCCTGGTCAAAGATTTCCGAACAGGCATGAACGCCATACCGATAGGATAGAACTGTGAACGATGGTGGTTGATGCCAATCAGTGTCATTAAGTGTCCATTACGTGCAGCGAATTAATTCAATAGATAGTTGTTGGCGGCGTGACGCTCAACATCCATCTTATGAAACAAGAATAAATACAAGGAACTGGGAACGCCGTTAGTCAAATCCCTGAAGAAAGTTGAAAAGGAGACTCACGAAAACAATCAAGATACCAAAAACCTTGAGCATCAACCACCGATTACTAGATATGCTAGCGTAGTATTTAAGTAATTCCCTTTGAGCTCCGCTGACATTCGACGCAATATCTATCGCGTCAGCATCGATCCGTTGTACCGTTTCGCGCTGTTCTGCAACCATATGAGCCAGTTGAGTGAATATCTGCCCCAATTCCGCTATGGTAGATTCAATCGACTCGATTGCTGTTGACCGCGATTGGATGTATGTATCCTAGTCGCTGATTGGTGTGTGATTCACGCGAGAAGGGTGTTCCATACCTGTTGTTCTACTGATTGCATCTGCGAAAAGGCACTGCTTCCGCTGTGAGCCGTTATACCACCCTCAGCGGCATCTAAGTCCATAGCTAGAACGTCGCTGTCTTGTGTCGATCTTCCCTTTCCTTTGGAGCTTGGACGGCTTCCACTGCCGTCACCCATTGGATCATGTCTTCCATTTAACAAAAGTGAATCTATGGACAATAAATCGAGCTTGTAGAATAGCGACTTTTAACAGCGTGCTCACTTTGGGGCGCCTGGTGAGCTGCTGCGGCCGTGGAATACATGAACTGCTCTGTGCGGTCCTTTGACTCCTTCATGTTCTACACGACACCCGGTCAGGTAGCGCATTGAGGTAGAGGGTTGTTTGACTTGCCTGCGTTCGGACCTCGAGTACATCCTTGAAGCTCATGCTAGTGTTTGCGAGTTTGTTCTGCAACATCATGACAATGTTGTGATTGTGTTCGTCGATTTGTTTTCCTTCTGTGGACCTTGAGCCGCCCTGAGCATTGTGTTGCTTAAGGAACGATTGTAGAGCGGCTATCTGTCGGTTTATGCTGGCTATGTCTTGCTTAATAATGTAGGTCAGTTCCTGAGTGGAGGCAGGACGCATGAGCACTGGGATACAGGGTGTATGGAGAGGACACGTACACTGATCTCCACGGGCCGATCGTCGAACAATGTTTTCCGCTTCGCGACTAGAATCAGGACCAGTCAACGGGGCGGCGGTAGCGGACCAGAAGACAACGTACGGTGTGCGAGCTTTCCAAGCTTAATAGTGGTGCTGCTGATGTCTTTACCAATGACCGAGGCCATTCGCGAAAACTCGGTCTTTGGAGTGCCCTTGGCATGGCCCTGGAGCAGGCGCTGTTTCGCCTCTGCGATTCTTGGGGGTAGAGCAGACCTGTTCCGTATAGAGTCGACACAGGTGCGGAATTCGTTGGTTCGATCTTGGATTGCCATGAGCTGGAGGAGTATGTCTACGGAAAAGGTATTAAATATCTGGCTGTGGGTATGTATATGCTGAGCAAAGTTGGATGACACGAATCCAACAGCCTCTCCTCTCCGCGCCGGCGCCGGCACCGGCCATCGCCGTCCGGCCTACCAGCACGCGTGCCCTGCAAAGTCCTTTTGGAATGGTCGTGGCGCATGTTCAGCATCTTGCGGCGCCCTGCTGCATGCCAGGTGTTTTCCTCGGCACCACGCCTTTCCTTGACGTCCACCAGGTTGTTTTCATTCTGTTCTGCGCCCAACGACGCCCGTATTCCATTCATGGTCAAAATAGACATACCCTCGTCTCCGACGCCGAAATCCAAAGTCCTCGTACTCGGCGCAGGCAACTTTGGGAGTTGTCTCGCAGATCATCTCGGCGACTGTGATCACGAAGTCTATATCTGGTCCCGACATGCTAGCTTCGTCGAACACTTTAATGTACACCACCGCAACCCAATCTACTTGAAGGACCATCTCTTCTCGAGTAACATTCGCGCTGTCGGCCCAGTTATGCCAGATAAAGAGAGGATTCAGCAAATGGATGTCCTCTTGTTCGCGATACCGACGCAAGGACTCAGGTAAGATTTACACATATCCTCCCACCAGGTCTTCTCGTCATAACACGGTTCGCTATCAGGGAAACTTTGATCAAACTCCGAGCTAGTTTAATTGGAGAAAATCTGCCTCTGATGATTTTTGTGAACAAGGGTATTGAGACGGCCACACAGGCACTGACCCTTGAGATTATTGCTGATACCTGCGGAAGCAATATCGCGCGAGCCGCCACATTCATTGTAGGTCAATGTAAGACACGTCAACAATTGCGAAAACTCACTTGATACAGTCGGGACCTTCGTTTGCCTCGGAGAGTTGGTGCCCCGTTCCAGTCTTATTCTGGTTCTGCTGACAAGGGCGGGTCAGTCGTTCGCAGGCAACCGACTTCTGTCTCTGTTGCCTCATTGACAGAATCCCAAGCCCAAAAAGCATCGCAAATATTTCACCAGCCATGGTTTCGATGGTAGGGTTCACTTACACATGCTTAGTTGGAACCCCTCGATCTCATATTCTCATAGTTACACAGGCGGAGATCCGATAGGACTAGAGTTGGCTGGTGCCCTTAAGAACGTTTACGCTATCGCGGCTGGAATGGCTGATGGCCTAGGTTTTGAGAACAATACGAGAGCAAGTTAGCTGAACCATGTCCTGACCAGGAGTGATTGACATTGGAAGATTTTTAGGTCTCATTACTCGAGGATTAGCCGAGATGACACGGATAGGCACGGCATATGGCGCGTCTCCGTTGACGTTCCTGGGTCTTGCCGGTGTGGGAGACTTGTTCCTCACGTGTAGTTCTTCGACCAGCCGAAACTACACGGTGGGATATCGATTGGGGAAAGGGGAGGCGCTTGAAGACATTATTAACACGCTTGGAAGTGTGGCCGAGGGGGTGACGACAGCCAAGGGTCTCAAGAAGATTATCGATGAGATGAAGGTGTCTGCTCCTATAGCGAACGGGGTGAGTAGCGGTATTTTCCGAGTCCTCTTTAGTTCTTAGCCGAGTTGCAAAAATCCCTGACGCTTTCACGTGACAGATTTACGAGGCCTTGTACGAAGGTATGGTGTTCCGCCAAAGCAGTGCGCGCGAGCTGACTCGGGACTGGTCCCGTAGGCAAGGACGTGAAAACTGGAGTTCAGGAACTGATGAGCCGACCTCCGTCACGGGAACTGGATTTGCCAAGAAAGACGGGTGAACAAGCGAAACGGTTGTTGCGGAAACTTGGGATTGAGCCTATAGTATGACTTGGATACACACAAGATTAGTACAGTATCAATTACGCCATGTCCGTGTGTAGCAGAGGACCGTCCGAATGCGGCATGTCGGTCCCGGTGCCTCACCCTGGCGGAATGGCTGACCCACGACTGACGTTGCCACACTACGTAAGACCGCGCAAAAGCCATCGTCGGCGGACAGATAATTACATAAGCAAATCAAAACAAATCATTCTCACGCTTTTTTTTTTTTTCTTTTTTTCATCCGAGTCGCTCCCGAAGTCCGA
>QFEM01014810.1:0-27192 GCA_003316205.1 Boletus bicolor | reverse complement strand
ACACCTTGCGCGATTGGATTCGAGTCGTTGCATCTTCAAAAGATGTCTATCAGCTCCGATTCTACAACATTGCGTATGTGTCCACTTCTTCACGCCCCGTCTGCTGTCTATTCACAGTCATGAATGCGCAGCCGCGATGGCGATGACGAAGACGAGGAGTGATCACTCACAGTTGGCCTATGACCATGTATTCTATTCTACCTACACCCTTCCGGGAAATATGCTGCGGGTTCAATAGATTTCAAAGAGTCTACCTTCTGTACCAATAAAATGACAACATCTTCAGCTGCGCGATCTTGACAAGGTACTTGCTATTTTATTGTCCATCAACTGATGTGACTGTCCAAATCATCTAATCACCATCTTCGTGCTTGCGGACTGCTCAATCTCAGCTTCCTGCTGTGCACTACCCAAGGCAGCCATTGCGAGCTTATGCCATTGGATTTGTGACTCCGTCAAAGGTTTTCCTCGGAATTGCTGCGCCAAAATACTGCTCAGTTGAGTCCGCAGAATCTTCATGGCCACGTTAGCTCTAGGCGTGAGGCGATACTTGACCTTTCGATCTACAATCGCCGTGTCTGACATGAGCTATGTATTCTCCCCTTCAGCAAACGTGCGATGCAGTGGGTAACCTTCCAAAGACAGACCTTGAAGTCACATTCGCCGCACAACAAGAGTATGGCTAGGTCATCGATCGGTGCAGTCTCCCAAGCATACAACTTCTTCGACTGCCTGAGCTTTAGTGAGTATGTTTACCCATGCAGCCCCATGTCATGACATACATGAGAGTGAAGTAAACCAAATAATTGGCAGCTAGATCTTTCGGTTTTCTCCGAAAATTGACCGACGACGGATGGAAGAAGGCTGACTGATTGTTCAAAAGTGTGCGCATTTGGAGTCCATTCGTAGCGTCAACGCAAAGGAGCTTTGGATATAACGCAGAGAGTAGAGCAGCATTGACAATGGCGAGATTGTTCCCGTTGCTGTCCAATTCAGGAGGGACCGGGACAAACCGATATCGATTGCGTCCAAACCGAGCACTGGCCAGAAGGTGAACCACTTGGCATCAAACGAACGTTCAAGACGTACCGGCTCAGCTCCTTCACAAATTCTGTATCCACGTAGACGAAAGAAGAATCAACCAAATAGCTAGAACAGAAGCGTCAGAGATATGAAGTCCATCAGACGCAGGTTGCAAACCCAAGGAACTGCTGACGTAGTTCTTCAATTTGCAAGAGGTTTTCGTGACTGAGGAAATTCTTCCGACAGAATTTGTGGGCAAATCCTTGGTTGGCAGACCCTCGCCAAGCTGCAAACGCAGCATGAATTGTCAAGAAGTCTGAATTATCTGCATCTTTCTGCGTGAGACCCCGGTGGAGGTTCAGGAAATGCATCACCCACTAATGCGGAATGAGTTCTTTGCGCGATCAGCCTCTGTCTCCATGCCAAGAGGTGTTACGAATGGTGATTTTGAACTCAATGCTGCTGCGATAGTCAACGCGGGATCGAGACAACGAAACACCACAGCTATCAAGAGGAATTTTCCCAGGTGAACCTCTGTGGGTAGCTTGCTAAGCAATCGACCCATAGGAGTGATGTCTTCTGCGGGTGTCAGCGCTCGCACCTGGACATGCTTAGTTTTCCACGTGGAATTCGTCAGAATTATCGTACCTCAACCAAGGCTGCGACAGCTCTCTGAACATTTATCGACGTAGGGGGGTCCAACGCATGACAAAGGACGTCTTCGATCGACGTTCCGATCTTTACCTTCATAGTCTTTATACGCAAGGCGAGATCCGATAGACTCAGTCGCATCATTTCCGGAAGAGGGTGGTCCGCAAGCTGCATATACTTGTTAAGTCACATCCCGCCGAGGTATTAGGTAACACTCGCCAGGGTATCATGACGCTGCTTGGTGAATAGATGAAAGCATATTCCATTCTGCACTCGGCCCGCTCGCCCTCTTCGTTGGGTAGCATTACTCTTGGCGACGAACGTTTCCACTAAGCGGCTCAATTGACGCTTTTCGTCGAACCTGAGTGGCTGTCAGTCCCATGTCAATGTAGCATAAGGCGCAGATACATGATCTCTCGCTGTTTTCCGGTGTCGATGACACAAGTGATATCAGGAATTGTGATGCCTGTCTCTGCAATGTTTGTTGCTGAAAGACGGGAAGTTAACTTAGGAGGTCAACACAACGATGTGATGGCGGTATACCAACGACTATCTTCCTCATTCCGGCGGGAGGTATGTCAAAGACAGCATTTTGGTTCTCGCTTGAAAGAGTAGAATGCAATGGATAGACACGGAATAGCGATTCCTGTCCGAAAAAGGGGTGATCAGAAAGAAGATCGCTCATTCGACGAATTTCGGCCAGGCCAGGCATAAAAATCAAGACCGCGGAGGAGAACGAAAGGAGTGGTTGGTCTTTGGAGCACAGACGCTCGAGTAACCGGACAATCAGATCATAAGGGATTACACGCTCGTCGAGGAGTTCGATGGTCCGTTCTGTCAAGGGAGAATAGCGTTTTTCCAGTAAAATCGGTATTTTCACATTAGATTCGCTTTCAAGTAAAGTCGTATCTTCGTCTTCATCGATCAGTGTGGACTCGTCCCACTCTGTACGGTTCTTGCGCTGGTAGAACTTGCTATCTCCTGGAGAAAGGTAAGTGAGGTTCTTATCCCATTACTAGTAGTTGCATGAAACTCACGTCGTTTCGCATAAGGTGAGTCTTCGGATATTGACCAGCCAGTATGTTCAATTGCATCCTCAAGGTACAGGACGTCTACAGGGAAAGTCCGACCTGGAACGTGGATTACCGGGCAGCCCCCGAAAAAACTTGATATCTTGTCTGAATCTACTGTTGCAGACATAAGAGTTACCCTGTTGAGACCCCTGAGACTAGAGCAGCACAAGAAGCATAACCCTCATACCTTAAATCGGGACGCAGCGGCAACAGAGACTTGAGTACAACGAGAAGAAAATCCGACTCGATAGTGCGTTCGTGAACCTCATCGATAATTATGTGCTGGGTTTGGACCATTATACCGATTCGCCACATGAAGAGATAGATCACACTCACCGTGACCTCGTCAAACGCTGTACCTTGATCGCCATGTCCGGAGCCACGTTCCAGCATTCTCAGTGCGATGCCGGTGGTGATGTAGGTCAAGCGTGTATTTTTTGTGGTATTGCTTTCCAAACGAATGGCGTAACCAACCAAAGAACTCAGAGTGCCAACTGTCCCCGGGGGATCTCCCAATTCACGTGAAACCCGCTGCGCAAGCGAAACCGCAGAAATACGACGGGGTTCCGTGCAATATATCTTGCAAGACTGTCCCCGCGAGAGCTGGTCTTCGAGGATGAAGGCAGGCACTTGAGTAGATTTCCCACTGAGATGGACGTCAATGACGACTTTAAGGCTGCATAATTCGTGCGCACCATCCTGTCTCGCCGCAAAGCACAAGTATCTGAGTATTTTCCAACGTTGAGATAATGTCTTCACGATATTTTGCTATGGGTAGGGAGTTCCGGTGGGTCTAGCGTATTTTATGTTATCCTTCTCTCACAAGATAAGACAAAGACTGACCAACATTTCTTGATAAGCTGGCCTTGACTGGCGTGATCTGAGATCTGCAGTGAGTTGTTCGTAATTCAACCCAATGTTCCGCAGAAGAATTGGCATCTGAGAAGCGCCTTTGGTCTCAGGAACTGATCCGGGTGTTACCTGGCTTGTCTAAACCGAGTTAAAGATCACAAATGCTTGAATTTAGAAACTCACATCTTTATTGGTATCGATCTTTGGGTCAACAATACTCCGTAACTTGGCCCAGATCTCTCGGTTTATACCTTCCTCCCTGAGTTTCCTATCTGCTTCTAGTTCGTCCCACAAGTCTCTGAAAACCGGGGGGAACAGTCTGAAGAACGTGCTACCAACAGGGCTATTCATTGACCCAGCAGCAAAGCCTTCCGTAGGAGGGAACGAAAGTGCGTGTAGCGCGACGGTAGCAATGTAATGTTCTGCCTGTGACTCTTCATGACAGGCAATGTGTTCCATCTTCCACTCGTCCACTTTACGGCCACCCCACAACACCCGGACTCCAGAGCGCTTCGCGCGGCTATACCCAGATAGGTTGCTGAATGTAACTGCAGCGTATCGGTCAACCTTGGATACATATTCCAAAAGTACGACCCGTGGTAGCTTCCCTCCACTCTGCTTGTGGAATGACATGTCTTTGACGGAAATCATTGTCCCTCGAGTACCTTCGACCTCGGATGGGGCATCCAGAATCTCAAGCAGCCCTCCAGAAGATTCGTCATCCTCCTGGTCAAACATGTCAGACTGTAGTTCTGGTCCGGGGGGTACAGTAACAGTCATCGGAACATTGGTGCCTTTGGGGTTTTTCGGCCGGACAGGTTCCACAGATCCGCGAAGCGTTGCCTGAAGGAGTTGAGCATTCGCCTTTTCGAGTTCGGAGCGGTAAAGTCGTTCGGCATCCCTTTCATCAAAGAAGTAGTGTGACTTCACATTTCGCATTTTTTCCTCTAGAAGACTTGCAGCATCCGATCTTTGTTGTTGGGATGTGTTACTCGTCTTGAGGTTTACACACTGCAATTTTATTCGAGCATACTCCAGGTTAGGATCGTCGATCTCTGTGGAGATATGCTCTGATGAGGTGCTACTCGGGTTGACACCAGTCAATACCTCTTCCAGTGGTAGTATTTGATTCCCATTGCAAGGATTGTGCGATGAGGGAAGGAGAGATGCATTCATGCCCAGTTTTGTGGAGTTCGAAAACTTTGATTCAAGCAACTTTGCTGGATATTCCTGAGAAAGAACCGGCATTGGGGGATCTGGGGTATCGGTTGACTTGGGTAAGTCCCCGGGAGCTTCGTCATAGTGGTGGGTAGAGTCAGGCTCTGTGGGATCTTGGATTCAAGGATCAAGACACGCACTTATTTCGATTTCGTTATCAGGGCAATGGACAACAAGCTAATGGTGCATGAGCAAGACAATGCAATTGCAGTGATGTCTGGACTGACCCAGTCTAGGGCCTCATCGAGTTCAATACCGGTCATGGAACGCAGACATTGCTCCACCCAATCTTCGGAAAAGCCGAGCCTGCGTAGAATACCATATGTCACTGCGAGGCGAGTGGCGGCTTTCTCCTTATTGAGGTCGGCATGATGCCGAGCTAAGAATTATGGGATTGAGTCAAATCGAACAAACACAAAGTAAAATGAACGACATCTGGATGTTTCTTCTTGAAGGTGGAGATGTAAGATTTCTTCAACCAACACGGGATCAACTTCTACAGTGTTGAACCCTCTGGAGATACGCTTATCTACCTCGATCGCCTGGTGAGCCGGGTTAGAGTCCAAGGGGTAAAGACAGGAGGCTAGGGGAACACGCCTTGATGGTCCTCGATATATCTTTCTCCGTTTTCTCCTGGTACTTATCGACCATGATCTGCAAAAACTGCTGTTCATCTTGTTCAACACCAAACTTCTTTGAGTCTCGTAGAACGCCTCGAAGAGCAGCCTGGTGATCTGCCAAAGCCTCGCCAGCTTCGGTCACCAAACTATCAGAGGGTGCTTCGTCGGCCGATGGTGCAATCTCGTCTGCTTGGATGGCTTTTTTCGGTATGGATGTAGTCGCGAAGCCACGGGCGACGGGCTTCAATTGCGTCTTCCTTTTCTTGGGCATCGGAAAAGAAGCGTTGAAAGATGGGTCGAATAAAACCTTATGCGTGATATTGAGTGAAAAGAAATTGCAAAAAGTTCGTATCCTCCAAATTCACTTTGGATGTTAGAAGACGGTGACCGTGGATGCGGTGCCGCGTTCTTACCAGTCACGATAACTCGATCGAAGTGACACAATTTCGGGATTTGGTATCATAGAGCCCGTCCAAGCCCTCGACAGTTGTGATTTTCGAAGTCCAGGAGCAAAATAGGATAGATATTAAAGACATGTACAATACAAGGCGGTACAAAATGCATGAACTACTCTACAGATGAGTCTGCGGACGAATGAGAAAATGAATGAACAACAAATCGAGATAAACGCAGATCATTCAACCTGAACATCTATCCCGGACCCAACGTCGTTGGCACCCTCCGCCTTCCTCTTGCCAGCGGCTCTCCCTCCAATTTTGCGGGGTCGTGGAACCCCTGGAGGGTTTCCACCTTTGCGCTTCTTTCCCTTGCTCGGTGCTGCCACAGTGCCGTCTTCTTCCCCCTTATCCGCGGTTACATTTCCCTGGTTAGCAGGGTGCCCGAAGAAATCGTCACCCTCGTCGTTCCATAGGTCTCGAACGGCATCATTGTCGGTGCTTGCAGACCCAGCACCGGGTCGCTTGCCAGATTTTTTGGAAGGGAGTCCTGGTCCATTCGTGTTATCAATGTTGGCTAGTTGTTCGTCATTCAATAACAATTGAACGATCTCGCTGGGCTTCGCCACATCCGTAAAGTTTTTGTTCCCAACAACAATGTCTTGGACCTAACAGAAAGTAAAAAAAATGCCATCAAATTAAAGGAAGCAATCCACTCACATCTTTCTTGACACGTGCGAGTTGAATGATGCGTTCGTCGATCGTGCCTTTGGTGATGAGGCGGTAGACGGTCACTTGGCGAGTCTGACCCAATCGGTGTGCACGATCCATAGCCTGGGCGTCATTGGACGGGTTCCAGTCATGGTCGTAGAATATTACGGTATCCGCAGCTGTAAGGTTGATACCGAGACCACCAGCACGAGTGCTGAGCAAGAACACGAATATGTCCGGTCTAGAGACAAAACTAAGCTTGCGGAACAAACAACGCACGAAACACGAACCTCGTTTGCCAATCCATCACCATATCCCTTCGGTCTTCGAGTTTCGAGGATCCATCCAGACGTAGATATTTGTATTGCCGATATATGAGATACTCTTCCATCAAATCCATCATGCGAGTCATCTGGAAGTAGATCAAGACTCGATGATCACCTGCTTTGAGTTCCTGCAACAGCGTATCCAAACGTGCAAGTTTGGCAGAATCATAAACGAGTCGTTTTGCCTCTGGAATCTGCATGCTAGATTGTGGCAATTGGTCGGAGGGAGCACTGCAAACCAGCCCTGCAGCCGGAATCATCGGAACGAGCTCGTTATAAAGGCTGCAAGCGGCGGGAGATTCCTGGAGTTCGCGCGAGAGACCGTACATGGCTATTGACTCCACGGGTGCTTCCAGAACTCGATTCTGGTATTCGATGAAAGAACGGTTTGTGCACGTCATAGATATTGGTGGTGCGACCGCAGCGGGGACGAACCACCTCAGACCGGGTCGAGACAGACATGACTCTTGCCAAGCAGAGGAGGATATTCCTTTAAGATCGGGGCTATAAAGCCGATACGATGGAAATGGGAGGGGTAGAGTTTTGATATCGGATGCAATGTAACTAGTCTCCCTGTACAAAAGATTAGCTTGTTTTCCTTTCAAACGACGGATTTACCTCAAAACGGTGGTCTGTTCGATAATCTTGTTTTCTTGCTGCAATTCCACTAGTCGATTGCGGATAAAAGGTGATACTTGAAGGCCGTGAACCTCTGCTGGACCTTTGTTCAAGAGACGCAGAAACGCAAAAGCAGGGGACTCTGAAAATAGTGGTGAGTGTAATCTATGCGGAGAGCGTTATATGGACAATACCTTCAATTTCGTCGTACATCGACTGATATAGCCTATCTGTGGACCATATATTGAAAAGGTTGCGTGCACAGAGTCTGCGAGAACGAGGTCCAGGTTTTACCGATGGAATATCGACAAGCCCGCCATCTAGATATAATAATTCAGGGACCTGATATTCGATTGGGTTTCGCGTCGAGTAGGGCACGAAAATCAGGTCGCCTTCGCGACCGAGTGGTCCTGACCGACCGAACTGGGCGAACGAGAAAGGTGCCATGACATCCGCGCGTTCAAAAAGCTCGGGGTGGTTGCAAACCTGTCGTTGTTGTAAGCCCGTGGTAGTCTGGAAAGAATGGAAATCGTAGACCTTGCGGAATTGCATGACCAAGTTCATCAACGAGCGAGCCGAATCAGCGTCACCAATATTCGCCGCCTTTTCGAGAAGGTCGGTAACAGAGACATTAGCAAGAAGCGCACGGTACAATGCCCGCTGTCGTGAGCTAAGATCTACATAAATATCTATTTCAATCTTTCCAATGGTCATGTCAGTAACGTCGATTTAATACGGCTTAGCCGACATGCCTTCTCGCTCAGTTCATTCTGCACATGTCGTTTTACACGACGAAGCATGAACGGCTTCAAAATCATATGCAGTCGCCGTAGTTGATGTTCATTCAACTTGCTGCCCTTGTTTTCAGCGGCATTTTCAATATCTTTCGAGAACCATTCGTTGAATTCATCGTGAGAGTCGAAGAGGCTTGGCATGATGAAATGCAGGAGTGCCCAAAGCTCTATGATTGCACCACTGTGTTTAGCGCGGGGAGAGTACGTGTATTGCAAAAAAGCTGACCTTGCATGGAGTTTTGGATCGGAGTGCCGGTGAGGAGTAATCGATTCCTACACTGGAAACCTAGAAGTGTCTTCCAGCGAACGCTTGACGCGTTCTTGATGTTTTGGGCTTCGTCCAGAATCATGTATTGCCACTTGACTCTTTGGAAGTACTGTTGGTCTTGGGTAACCTGTAAATGTGTAAGCAACACATACGATACAGGAGATCTGTTTGATCAATTCACCAACTGATAACTCGTGATAAGGACGTGGAATGGGGCGTCCTTGTTGTAGCTGATTTCCTTTTTGCTCCAAAACTTTCGTAGAGTTGCTCGATCCTTGACATTCCCCCAGTACGGTAGTGCCTTGAGACTTGGAACGAATCGAGTGATTTCTTGTTGCCAGTTATGCAAAGTAGATGCAGGAGCAACGACAAGAAATGGACCCCATATGTCATGTACCTCGGCAAGATAGGCGAGCAGAGAGATCGATTGCACCGTCTGGATCACAGTTCATGCCTGAGCGTTACGAACATTGAGAGGGAAGGGGAACGCTACCTTTCCAAGGCCCATCTCATCTGCAAGGATGCCATTGATGCCTTGCTCATACAATGTCGCGAGCCAATTGAGACCCTTCAATTGGTATTCCTTTAACTGAGCCATGAGCATCATCGGCTGCTTGATGGTTAATGGCCCAGTCAGAGAAGTTGGGTTTTGGAAGTTAAGTTCGTCAGAGTCAACTACCGCAGGATTCAGCAAACAATATATGTAAAAACAGACGACTGCTTACGGTCCATAAGGGGGGCTGCAGGAGATCCTGTTTCATCATCATCATCCCGAATGTGCGCCTGAGCCTTCGCCAATAGGAGTGCTTCATTTGTTTTGCGTTCAAGAGCAGCCTGGGTATCAAACTGTTGCGCGCGTTGCTTGGCAAGTGCAATCGCCTCTTGGGCGTTATGACGGGCGTGGCGATGAAGATTAGTTTGGTCCTCTAAAGCAGAATAATCAATCCGAGGAAGTACCGCATGAGAACATAAGAGCTAACCGTCATCAAAGTCAATTTCTCTCAGGGAGCTCGGGTCGATGTCTGCTAGATCTGCACCGGCAGGAGCTGCTGACGATTCCAGAGCGTCCCCCTGAACTTCGGCAGCTAAGGTTGCGAGAGGATGAGCATTTGAATCATCCTCGGACGATCGCGGCAACGTACTTTTCAGCTTGTTGCCCACGAAATGGCTATAAAGCTCGGTCTGGCTGATCAAAAATTCGAGTTTCCGTGCCTGACGTGCTGCCTCGCGCTTCTCTTCCTCAATCTTCGCTCGGTCAATAGCCTCCTTTTGCTCTCGTTTCCGAACATCTCTCTCTTCCCGCTCATTCTTCCTCCAGAAAACGAGCATCTCACGCATCAGACGCTTTGCTTTCGCCTGCACGTCTTTGTTGGCTTTTGCAGTGCGTGTGAACGGTCGGCGGGCTTGCATGGAGGACAGCATCGCAAGTCGTTTGACCTGACTCTGCCTGGCCTGGTAACCCATGGCGGCGTACTTGTACACCTGCTAGCACGTTAGAGTTGTCATCCATATAGGACACTAACTATATACCTTGGCAATGTCCCTTCTTGCGATGTTCGTCCAGACTTTCCTCTGCGCCTCCTCTAAAGATTTGAGACGCTTAGCCATCGCGCTTTCGTCAACTTTTTTCGCTCGTTTGAGAGGTGGCACCACCTCATCGAGCTCATATACAACGGTTGAAGTGACCGTCAGAGCCGGCGATGCCGGTCGGGATGCAGATGGTGTGGCATCACCTGCAACCGAACCGGCGGCTGAACCCAAACCGGACTGTCCAACGCCATCTGGGTAGAGCCCATCATGCTTCTTCCTCGCTGCGGACTTCTTGCGACCTCTCGGAGTGAGCGATGATGTCGCGGTACTTTCGACGCTCTGCTCCCTAAGTTGAGACACTTTTCCTTTGCCTTTCGATCTCATAGGCTTGGTAGGAGACATCGACGCCTCGTTCACCGTTCTCTCGAGCTCGTCTGCGATCGCCGATGCGTCCTGGTCTACTCTCCTCTTCTTGTTTGCTGGTTTGTCTTTTCTGACGGCGGCGGTCGGCATATCAAGATCGCTGCTCGCATCCGACACCGCACCGTTCGCGGGACGTTTGGGTGGATTCTTTCGCTTAGTCCTCGGTCGTGACCCAAGAAGTGATTCTTCCAACTCTCGGGCGGCCGCCTCCGCACCAACATTGAACGTTCTACACAGTGAAGCACGATCATAATCGTTCGAATCACCTGCATAATCAAAGAGGGCGGAATCTGGTGGAGGTGAGGGATGGAGGGTGGACAAGAGGTCCTCGTCAACAGAAACGGGGAGGACGGGTGGAGGCGACAGAGGAGGGGGAGGAATCCGTGCGATCCGTGACACGTAATGTCTTGACAGTGTGACCGCCGTGGTGGAATTGCGTTCCTGAACAAATTATGAGAAATGGGTATTTAGAAACGTGATGTAGTATTCACCAGAACGCTGGCCTCGAACCACGACTCAACCTGGCGCTGGCGTTTGTGCGTCTCAATGATATAATCACTGAGCTCACCGATCCAAACCTCCTCGCAATCCGACAGGTCCGAGGATATAAGGCGACGGTCTTCGTCAGTCTGGTGATGGTCAGCAACAGCCGGAAATACGTCAAGGCTATCTGAAGGAGAATTCTCTAAGTCTTGACGAGCAGCCTTGGAACGAGGGGGGTTTCTTCGGAGTCCAGGCTAACCGAGTGAGAGTGATCATGTTTACTCTGGTATCAAGGTGCAATCAAAGAGAGAGGACGTACGCGTCTTGAAACAGGAGGTTGATAATCCGGGTCGTCATCTACTGCCTTCTTCCGTTTCTTGGAGGCATGTTCGTTTTCACCTTCCTTGTAATAAGCGCCGACAGAACCTTCGAGCGGCTCGGGGGGACCGGAAGGAGTTGCACCAAGCTCGCGCTGAGGGTAATAGTTTCCACCGGGACCCAGCGGGAAGATGTCGCCCTGGACATAGTTGCCTGAATAAGGGTCCCATCCCCCTGCGCCTTGATAAGAGACAGCTTGGTATGCATAGCCGCGAGGGGGAGGTGGATGGTCTCCGAGCGGACTCTGGCTCTGGTGGTGTTGCCGGGGATGAACAGGAGAGACGGGGACGGGGTTGGAGACGGGAGACATGTCGGGCAATGGTGTGTCGATGGCGGAGGCGCGCGAGGGACCGGAGAGGGCGGCACGGGCGGGAGGAGGTGGGTCGTTGAGAATTCGGCTGAGAGACATGGCGCAGAAAGGGAGTGAGGGATTATACGAGAGAAAGAAAAACCGGGGAGAGCCAGAACGAGAAGCGTTGGGAGAAAAAGAAGAGCAAGCGAACGGGTTATGCCAGCAAAATGTCGCGATGGGAGTTGGCCCGACGTGACGGAGGACGTTGTCGGGGGCGATTGTGCGGGTTGGAAGTGGGGAGAGCGCTGTTGGGGACGGTGAGCCCGTTGCTGTGGTGGGTGTCGAGAGCACAAGAGAGGGCGATGGCGGGAAACGCGCAGGTATTTCGTTTTGTTGGATTTACTTAGCTCGCATCGGTACATTTCCAAATTCGGAAACTCGGTCTCGTCTGCGATTCTTGGCGGACGAGCCAGGTCCACACCAAGTGCCAACGTCTACATAACAACATCCTATTCCACGACAGTGCTACACAGTCGCTCCCTAAGGCTCGTCGGGATAGAGCATCAGCTCTGGCCGCACTTTCTCGTCAAACTCCTCTGGCGTCAAATGCCCAAGTGCCACTGTCGCCGCCTTCAGTGTCGTTCCCTCTTTGTGTGCCTTCTTGGCGCACTTCGCGACGTCTGGGACTTGCCGGTTAGCAAAAACAAAATGCAGTACTACCTAGTAAACACTTGCTGTCATAGCCGAGGTGGCTGTTGAGGATCGTAGCCAACATCAGACTCTCATTCAACAGATGGTTGATGCGCTTCTCGTTTGCCTGAATTCCGACCACACAGTTCTTGGTGAAAGAACGCGACGCTAGAGACTCGGCATGGGAATTGACTTCGCCAGATGACAGCTCCACGACGCACCATCAGAGAGGAGCCGTATGCTCTGAAGCACGTTCTTGATGATGACAGGCTTGAATACGTTCAACTGAATGAAACAGGTCGTTATTGAAATCTGCGAAGTCGATGTGGAGACGGCGTACCTCGAATTGGCCGCTGGCGCCTGCCACGCTCACAGCGGTCTGGTTACCCATAACTTGGGCAGCGACCATTGTGACTGCCTCGCACTGCGTGGGGTTGACTTTGCCGGGCATGATGCTGCTACCCGGCTCGTTTTCAGGAAGACTCAATTCGCCGAATCCGCAGCGAGGACCAGAGCCAAGGAAGCGGATATCGTTGGCAATCTTCATCAGGGAGCAAGCAATAACGTTGAGAGCACCATGAGCCTCGACAAGGGCATCATGACTGGCAAGGGCCTCGAACTGCCGCGATGTCAACCGATTGCCCCAGTGATCGACCGGGTTACCTACCTTGTTCGGTGCGGTCTTGAATTCTAGACCGGTAATTTTTGAAATTTCAGCAGCAATTTTGACGTCGAAGCCTTTTTTGGTGTTCAGGCCCTGTCGGACGCGCTGAACGATAGGACAGACTGCAACAAGGGGCCGAACTCACGGTCCCTACTGCGGTCCCACCTTGCGCTAGGAGGCTCAAGCGAGGAACAACCACTTTGACGCGCTCGATCCCGTTATCGATTTGTTGAACGTAGCCACTGAATTCTTGACCGAGAGTCAAGGGAGTTGCATCCTGTGAGGACGAGAAGTCAAGTCTTGACTGGATTCGATGGCAAAGCACGCGTACCTGCAGGTGTGTTCGTCCAATTTTGATGATGTCTTTGAATGCATCGGTTTTGGTTTGGAGAGCATCTCTAAGTCCTGTGAGCGCGGGGAGTAAAGAGTGGTGGATCTCTGTCACAGCTGCGACATGCATGGCTGTTGGGAATCTATACCCATTCGGTGAGCGGGAGCAGGGAATAGGACATGGGAAAAGAACTTGCGTGTCGTTGCTGCTCTGACTCATGTTGACATGGTCATTGGGGTGGACTGGATTCTTGGAACCCAGGACGCCGCCGAGTAACTCGATAGCACGATTGGAAATGACCTTTTTACGGCAATTGTGAGGGGGATCCAAAGTAAATGGAGGAATCTAGCTAACCTCATTAACGTTCATGTTGCTTTGAGTACCGCTTCCGGTCTGGAACACGACGAGGGGGAAGTGGTCGGTGAGCTCGCCGGAGATGACCTGAGAGAGAAGGTAAGTAAGAGAGGGCGGGGAAGGAATGAGGCGACGTGCATCGTCTGCGGCTTTCTGTATGGCGTCACCGATTTTTGGATCCATGCCATAACTGACGTTGACAATGGAGGCTGCTTTCTTGAGGACACCGAAGGCTTTAATTAGCGGGGGTGGGAGTCTCTCTGTGGGACCGCCGATGTCGAAGTTCTGGAGTGAGCTGTGAATTGGATGAGTGGGAGACGAGGGAGGATGTGAAAGGGTATGTGCCGTTGTGTCTGGGCGCCCCAGTAACGATCTGCAGGGACTTGGAGGTCGCCGAAAGTGTCACGTTCTTGTCTGTAGGACTGGGAGCGCAGGTGAGCGCACGACGGAAAGGAGGAGGAGACGGATACCATGAGACGGGTGGAATTGGAGAAGAAAGCCTAGTGGAGGGATATGATATCAGAGCTGGAGAAGAATCACGTGGAGAGGGGAACAGACCCGGGTAGCAACGGGAATGTGTCGGACGACGGGGAGCATGGCGTCGAGGGAAGAGAATGAATTCTACGTAGTTCCGAAATTCCCCGCCGTTGACTCCGCGAGTTCTTAGTATAGGAAAACATACCGGGCCCAACATTTTACAACGTTGGCTCAGCCATCAAATCGAGGTCGTCCCGACATCGCGCTGCGCTCGCTCGCTCGACGCCGTCCACCACGACGAACAGCAAAACCGGCGCCGGGAACGGATGCGGCATATCCACGTGATTCTTGCGAGGTATCTGTCTCCCCCTCATATGCCCTTGTTGCGTCCTCTCAGTTCCCAATAGCATCCCTCTCATCGCAGCACTGTGCTACATGATGTCGTCCATCGCATCCCAGCTCGTCCTTCATCCATACGTTTCCCAGTCCATCAAATACGGCGGAACCAACCTGGGCAGAGATAAAGTATATCCAAACATCCCCCGAGGCTTCTCTGCATGCAACTTATTCCCTCTCTAGCTTTACCGCACCATACAGTACCTCTCCCGTTTTCTTGCCTGGTTCTCCCTCTCCCGCGGCAACAAGGCTGAGGCTACTCGCTGGAATGCTCTCAAGAACCATCTCGCTCTCGGTCGTAAGCGTGAGTGCGCTATCATACCTTCCATGCTTCCCCCTCGCAAGCCTGATCCTTCCGCAGTCATGCGTCTTGGAAAGCCTCTCGAACACCTTCAGGCGGCCCTCCGCGCAACCCAATCTCCCACTGAACTGGGCGAACAGCTTGCGACCATCGGTCGGCAGCTTGCATACTTTGGGTACCTCACCTACGATGCGATCGTTTGGGTGAGTTTCCTTCAATGTGATGATAGATGACTCTCGACACGCGCTCTCCATCTTACAGGCAAATGCAGTGAGAGTCATCAACCTCAAGCCCTCCACCACTCAGAGAGTCGCTTCCATCTCAAACCGGTTCTGGCTTTCCGGAATCTTATTGAGCATTACACATGGCCTGCTCAAGGTCAGGAATGTCTTCAGTGCATGAAGAATTTCCACTCAACACCGAGCTGTAGGCCGGCCGCCTTGCCCAAGAGGCTAAGAAGCTACGTGCTTCCGAATCATGGGGTGAGAAAGACCTCGGGGACTTGACACAGCGCGAGGCGAAACTGCTTGCTCTCGAAAAGTGTGCAGGTATTCTCAATTCTGTTCTCTTGAACTGATCACGGCACAGAATGCGTTCGGATACGCGCTACCAGTTCATCATTGACGTCTTGGACATCTGGATACCAGCATCCAATCTCAGCCTCGTCAATGTCAACGATGGCACCGTAGGCCTTGCAGGGTGAGTAATGATACACCATCCTTTGTTCGTCATTTGACCCTTCCCAGATTCATCTCTTCCGTCATGGGAATGTATGCTCAATGGGTGGCAGTGAATGGCTCCAAGTGAGGGTCGTCGCGAGTATTGAACACCTGCTTGTGTACACGCCAATTTATACTTATTTTTTCGTGTGCACGATGTAATTTACTCGTCTTCATTGGCCGTCCCTAATCCTTGGGCAGTGGGCATCATATATCACGACTTTCTTGTGCCTTCGCGGTCTGCAAGCTGGACCGAAACCACCCGAAAGGGCTTGTCTTTACGGTGGGACCACATTCCGATCTCGTAGACGAAGATATTCCTTGCGCATCATTTCCATGGCCTCTGGGCCCGTACTGCAGTGAATTAAAAACAGGTCATTTTCCTGTCAAACGATGTGACGCTATGGGAAACATACTATTGAAGCATGCACTCTTGCAACGACTTGTACTTGTCTCTGCAAGCCCAAGCAACTGAGAGCGTGCGCCCGTGGGCACACTGCGCAAATTCTGGGGAGGGTCAAGAAAAGGCAGCTATATTCGGCGGAAGAAGTACCTTTGACTACTGGATTACATTCCCTCAAGGCGCGTGCCTTTGTGGTTTTCAGGAGGGTGTCCTCCTCCCTTCGAGAGAGGGCATTCATACCGAACAAGTCGTACCGCGGGAACTTGGTTTGGATAGCTTGACACGATTACTAATTAAATATATTAACCTCAAACCCCTCATCGTTAGAGATGGTGACCCAGGCTCTTAAACCCTTCTTTCGCCATTCTGGAGTCTCTTGGACCCAAGTTCGGTGCTTGGCAACGCCCTCCCCTCCCAAAGCGAGATCCGGTTTCAGTCATGTGCTGGATAATGGACCTTCTCTGGACGAATTCATATCGAGTGAGCCTGTACAGAGAGTGGTACTAGGAAATACGAAGGGGCAAGCATCTCATAAATCACGTTAACACTGCAACCTGATGTTCTCCCAGCCCTCGTCTTCCAGATTTTCTGAAGACCAAAATACCATCCGGGGATTCTTTCCATAGAATCAAGAAAGATTTGAGAGGCCTTAATCTTCACACTGTGTGTGAGGAAGCCCGTTGTCCGAACATAGGAGATTGTTGGGGAGGCAAACAAGGTGTGTCGGAGGAGGAAGGCCGACGGGCCGCTACTGCAACGATCATGGTAAGGACTCACATAGCCCTTCTACACTTGCTCGTTGACTCGAGTATCAGCTAATGGGTGACACGTGCACCCGTGGTTGTCGGTTCTGCTCTGTGAAGACTTCCCGAACACCACCTCCGCTAGACCCCCACGAGCCAGAAAATACAGCTGAAGCCATCTCCAGATGGGGGCTCGGATATATCGTGCTGACAAGTGTGGATAGAGATGGTGTGTTGTTGAACAGGATCAGCAGAAGCGTCTCGCTCACGTTCATCCTAGACCTCGTAGATGGAGGAGCTCGTCATTTTGCGGAAACCATTAGAAAAATCAAGCAGAAGTGAGTTATTTTCGTTTATTTCTCCTAATTTGAAGCTATACTTAATGAAATGATCCCAGGGCTCCGAACACCCTCGTCGAAGCCTTGACCGGCGACTTTGCCGGTTCGCTAGACCATGTTTCCGTTGTCGCCAAGTCGGGCCTGGATGTTTATGCACATAATATCGAAACTGTCGAAGCGCTCACTCCCTATGTGAGAGATCGTAGGGCAACCTTCCGACAAAGTTTAAAGGTATTACAACACGCCAAGAAGGAGGGAGTGCGGATAACGAAAACCAGCATCATGCTCGGTGTTGGAGAGAATGAGGACCAAATCATGGATGCGCTCCGAGGTCAGACTTATTTGTCTGCAGCTGGATATCTTGTAGTGACGTCCGTCTCACCAGAACTGCGGAAGATTGATGTCGATGTTGTGACCTTTGGCCAATATATGCGCCCAACGAAACGCCACATGAAAGTTGATCGATATGTCGAACCCGCTGAGTTTGACCGTTGGAAGCGGATTGCCGAAGACATGGGCTTCCTGTACGTGGCTAGCGGTCCCCTGGTTCGAAGCAGCTATAAGGTAGGTCAATTGATGATACTCGGCGTTGATCCATACTTGACTTGATATAGGCCGGAGAGTATTTCATCGAGAATGTTTTGAAGGGTAAAGCGACGGAGAAGCGGACGGAGAAGCTAATTGTGGACGAGGCAGCCATCTCTCCACGGGGTTCGATGTAGTTTTATCCTCATCATCATCTACTTCATGCTTGGTCCCTTGCGACACTGGACGATACCCATAATTCAATCGAGTCAGCACATGCACCTTGGAAAGACTTGACTGCAAGCTTGGATCGTGTGGGGATCGAATGATGGACGTTAGCCGATGATTGGCTAAGGCGATGGCCGAGATATAACGCGCCACCACGATTTTAGATAAATACTGTCGTCGCGATTTCGTGAGCTTTGAATTCGCCCCATTACTCTACCGCTACATAATAGTGGATATGGGTATCAAGGCAGCGTATGCGACCTTGTTAACGAAAACCAGCTACCTGCCAGGTGTGCTGGTACTAGAGTACACCCTTCGGGCTGTGGGTTCCGAGTATCCGTTGGTTGTAATGGTCACTCCTACTTTACCGCCAGAAGCTCGTGATATCCTTGCAAGAAGACGTACTACGGTGATAAATATCCAGTCCCTTCAGCCCCCCACAGGTCTACACACACTATCAGCTCATGATGCCAGGTTCGCGGACACCTGGACGAAGTTGAGGTGAGACTGTCGGATACATAATGTCTTCAAACTTATGAACGATGAGACCAGGGCCTTTGAGTTGACAGCTTACGATGTAAGCGGAATACATTACTACACCATCCCCGTACGACCCGATGCATTTTCTGATAGCGAGTCGTCCTACTGGATGCAGACATGATTGTAATGCGCAAGATGGACGATTTGATGCATCTCTCGCTTGGAAAGGACGAAATCGCAGCCGCCCACGTCTGCGCCTGCAACCCCCGAAAGCTGAAACACTACCCTGCCGATTGGTAAGTAGTCTTTCCCAACTATCTGACCAACTTACTCAATCCAAACGAGGGTGCCAGAGAATTGTGCTTACACACCTCTATCCCATCCTACCGGTCTAACGGCCCCAACGCAGATAACCAAGAACAGCCCACGACCTCATTCTCAGCTTAATTCTGGGCTTGTCGTACTAAATCCCTCTGCTGAGCTCGCTCAGGCCGTTTATAACCATCTCCACACGTCCCCGCTCGTTCCGACCTGGTCATTCCCTGATCAGGATCTTCTCGCCGACTTTTTCAAGGGAAAATGGAAGCCATTACCCTGGTGCTACAACGCGCTCAAGACATTGATGCTCATTCATAAACCACTCTGGCGGGATGAGGAAATCAGGTGCCTTCATTATATCTTGGCGGACAAGCCTTGGCATGCCAGAGTGTCAGAAGAGGGAGGAGGGGAGTATGACAAATCACATCAGTGGTGGTGGGATAGGCTGGAGTTATTGGGTGCAGAGATGCAGGGGAGTGATGGACAAGACTGGAAGGTAATCGTGGCAAACGTGGCCCAAGTATAATTTTAATACTTTCTACATGTATGGTTTTTCGTGCAGCTAGTAGATGATCCACCGAGCGATGACCCATATCTTGCTACGCGTAGGAAATTCCGCCAAACCCTCCTGCGTCATGATCTCCACGAGACAACTACTTCATCAGTTCGAAATCTTATAGGTCGCCGTTCAGTGACGTTCGCAAAAGACGGGCGGACGAGTACCTTTGTGTACAGGTGCTTTCGGAAAGTGGTGTCTGATATCCCTTCCGATAACTCAAAAGACCGGCCTGAGCGATCATGATCCCGTTGTCAATGCAGAAACTAGTGCGAAAATTATAGACCATCAAGGAATTCAAGTGGGATCATACCGTTCGTCTGTCGCAAATACTCGAGCATCACGCTCCTTTCCCATGATGCGCATCATTTGTTGCAGTCGTTGATTGCCTTTGAGCTCAGTGAATACGACGTTCAAAGGAGGGAATCATGCAACAAGCTTACATCCTACGCCGCCTACGATGAGGACTTCCTTACTCGCAACATGAGCCATAGCTCGCTCGGTACTTTCTACCAGCATTGCAAACACTGTTTCTTGGAGAGAGAAGCATAAATCAGCAGGTGTTATGATGTCTTCCTTCGATTCGTCCGACGTCCCAGATGGACGGAAACGCTTGTCCACAGTGTACGCTTCGATCGAAGTCAATATGCCTGAAAGACTAATGTCCATGCCCTTGGTCGTGTATGGAAGAGGTACAAGTCGCTTTCCCCTAAGCATATAAGACGAAGGAATAGAGCCAATGTGAGTAGGGACATACTTCTTCGCTTCCTGCTCGATATTGTATCCCGGGCTTGGATCATTACTCAGATGGATGATTCTCGCAAAGCGGTCGAGACAATTGCCCACAGCGATATCCAATGTTTCGCCGAAGATCCTATAGCGTTGCTGAGAATATGCTATCACCTGGGTATTGCCACCCGAGACGTAAAGTACGACGGGATCCTGAGCTCGGGTGATCGCACGACCCATCTCAATGTCTGCATGAATGTTTGAACGCGTACTCTGGCAGAAGACATGGGGGCTCACGTCCGATACAGTGATTGACCGCTACAAGAGGTTTATTGAACAGGAGGGAGAGCGTTCTAGCAACCAGTGCGACGGATTGTAGAGGGGCACCCATACCGGGGCCTTGGGGTCGAACCAAAGTGACCAGGGACGACTACGGGTTACGGAAAGACTTACCCTTGGTGTAGCATATGCAATCCAAGTCTTTCATCTTAATCTTGGCCTTCTCAATTGCACTCTTGATGACCTTGAGGGCCCACTCCCGATGGTGCTGAGCGGTATCTCGGGGAAGAAATCCTTCCCCTGGAGGCGTTATGTATGTTTGTCGTATATTAGCTAGTACTTTCACGGAACCATCCACCCTGTGCTTGATGATTCCTGCGCCTAGCTTGTTCGCTGAGCCCTCAAGGCCGAGCGCCAGGTACGGCCTGTCTGCTATAAATCAGGACTTTGCAGAATAGATCTGACATGATGGTCCCAACCGGGATCTTTCAGTCGGTTGAGCCTAAATCCCATGACCTTGAAGGATCTTTCGAGATAGATGGCAGTACTTTGAGATGGTGGTGCCAAGTGACATCCAAACTTGGAATAGCAAGCCAATCCCAAAGCAGTGCTTCCACGGACATTACTCTTGGGGTAAACAGACAATCATTCCTTCTCTTTCAAGGTCCTCGACGATGTCGTACCCTCGGTTTCTTGTTCTCGACAGTTCCATTCTTTGTGCGTTGCTCATCTTCACCACCGCCACGTACGCCAGGGTAAGAGGATTACAGTGCCAACGAAGAGATGGGTGAGCAAATCTATCCCCGTCAGGTCATTGTAACGTCAAGTTAATACCATAATCTAATTGCGTGGGCCAGAGCCAGAAAGCATGCATCCGAATGAATGATCTATGGTAAAGTGGCGAACTGTACTCCCAAAATTATCCACCACTGGTTCAGCGGATGGACATAGACAAGACCATCAGATATGCCTTTAGAGCATAAAAGTCAAGGGATTTTCAAGATAGCTCTTGAATGCAGACAGCCATCGTGCTCCTATTGCGCCATCCACAGTCCGGTGGTCAGAGCTGAGAGTGACGTTCATCGCGTTAACCGTCTTGAAACCACGCTCCTCCTCGGGTGCGGGTACCAGTGCAGGTTTGGTGGTACCGACGGCGAGAATGCAGGATTGAGGAGGGTTGATAATAGCTGTGAAGTGGTCAATCTCGAACATGCCAAGATTGGAAACAGTGAAAGTCCCTCCCTAAGAGGTGGATGAGGAAGCGTGTAATCAAGAAGCGAAACAAGACTGACTTGATACTCCTGGGGTGCGAGTTTACCATCACGGGCCTTCTTCGCGAGCGCCTTTGCTTCGGCAGAGATTGTGGCTAAACCCTTGGAACCAACGTCCTTGACGATAGGCGTGATCAAACCAGTAGGGGTTGCAACAGCGACCGATATATCTGCATTCTTGTATCTAGGAAAAGTTAAGTTGTATGAAAAGAAGCGAAATCTTGACACGTACTGCCTGATGACGTCACCCAACCATGCAGAGTTGGCCTCGGGAACATCCTTGAGTGCACAAGCAACGGCTTTAAGAATGAAGTCGTTCACGCTGAGTTTGGCAGCCTTGTCCTTGTCGCCCAATGTCTTGTTGAACACCTCGCGAAGTTTCAATACCTTGTCCATGTTGACCTCGACCGTCAAGTAGTAATGAGGGAGTTCCTGCTTGGATTGCGTGAGACGTGCGCCAATGACTTTGCGCATATTCGAGACTGGTATGTCTACGTAATCGGACGAAGCTACGGTAGCGTCGGAGGACAGAGTGGGAGAGGCGGATGGCGCGGGGGGTTGGTAACGTTCAACGTCGTCACGGATGATGCGGCCATCGGGGCCAGTGCCCTTGATCTTTGCCAGTGGGATGCCCTTCTCAAGCGATATTTTCTTGGCAATTGGAGAGGCAAATATTCGGTCGCCTTTTGGAATCTCGGACTTGGTCCCCTGGGGCTGAGGTGCTGAAGCTGGGGGTGTCTGGGCGGGTGGTGCGGGTTCGGGAGGCTGCTGCGTTGGCGAGGGTGGAGGCGAGGGAGCCTCGGTGGCCAGTTGAGCAGCAGCTGAGAGATCGTCACCCTCTTCTGCAAAGATGGCTATTGGGGTGCCGACGGCGATGTTCTTGGAGCCGTCCGGGGACTGGCAAGGCAGTGAATAAGAAAGAAGGGGGAAGAAGGGGATTGCCTACGATGATTTTGGCGAGGATACCATCATCCTGAGCTTCGACGTCAATGGAGGCCTTGTCGGTCTCCTGTAACGGGTGTGAGAAGGGACGCGTGCGAGAGGGGAGGGCTGGCGCGTACGATTTCGAGAAGGACGTCGCCGGCGGAAAAGGATTCGCCCTCGTTCTTTTTCCAAGAAGCGATGCCCCCCTCTGTCATGGTGGGACTCATGGCGGGCATTGCAAACTTGGAGAGAGCATGTCTCCGCGCGGAGGTGTGTAGGCCTGTCGGAGAGAAGGTGAGGGGTAGAGACGGTGTGTGAAGGGGTACATACGACGAGCGGCGAAGCGAGCGAGGGTGAAGGACATCGTGCACGAGAGGGAAGACGACACGATGGGTTTTTTCAATGAGAAGAAAGCGAGAAACAAATAGCCGCAAATCCCGTGCTCATCCGAGATGAATAATAATAATTATTTATGACGTTTCTTGTACCAGGTCAGCCAGTACCCGTACAGGTTGGACGAGAGTCGGTCGGGCCCGGCTTGTATCTCAAGCACGGCCAGCTGCGCGCCAGTCTCGCAGGCACTCTCCAAACCGACCCCGACAAGACACCCGCCATACACCGCCAACGTCCACACCCGCCAGCCCCCAACTCCCTCATACTCGGTACCGTCGCCCGTCTCTCCCCCCTCCAGGCCGTCGTCGCCATATCCGTCGTCGATGGCGTACCCCTCCCCCCCGGAGAAGAATTCACAGGCGTGATTCGCACCCAGGACATCAGGGCCACGGAAAAGGACAAGGTCAAGATCGCCGACTGCTTTCGCGGCGGCGATGTCGTCAAAGGTCTCGTCGTCAGTCGCCTTCCTCACATCGCACGCATCGTCTGACTATCCCGGATGCAGATCTCCCTCGGAGACGCGCGCAGCTACTACATCACAACCGCACGTAACGACCTCGGCGTCATCTTTGCCACCAGCGAGGCTGGTGAGTGCATGTCTCCGCCCATCCGCTGCTACTCACGCTCTCGCACAGGCGCAACGATGGAACCGGTGTCGTGGCAGGAGATGCGGTGTCCGAGGACGGGCAGGATAGAGAGACGCAAATGCGCTAAACCAGAGAATATGTGATTTGATTCGATATTACGTAATCACACAGGGATCGTGGTTCGAGTTACTCAGTGCTGGCAGTTGCAACGTTTGACTTCCTCCTCCTCGTTCTCGTTCCGTGCTTGTCTTTCTAGTCTGTATTTTATACCAAAGGGTCTATGACGGCCGTTCTCTCCGCCGTAGATGCTCTACGCAGAGATACAATAATGGCATCCCTTGACGACAACCAGATCAAGTATGTCGACTGCACTCCTGCCACCACTCCTGCCACCTCACTCCTCCATAAGCTATTCTTCCTCCACAGATTGGAAAACGAAATACTATGAGGCGGCAGATATGCTTGTAGAAACTCGAGCTGAGCTCGACGAATTCCACACCTCAAGCAAGGAACTCGAGGAGGAGCTCATCAAGGAAATAGAACGAACAGAGAAAGCGCAGCAGGATCTAAGGGTCAAGGTCTCTCGCGTCGAAACAGAGAGGGATGAATGGAAGGTTCGTCGTCTCCCCTTTCATCCCCAACAACGCATCCTGAATCTCTCCGCCCCAGTCCAAGTTCATATCCCTTCAAACCACTCACAACACAACAACCACCTCTTTGCAGCGCGAATTGGACACAGTAAGGCAAGAGTCCCAGAGGCTCAAGGTCCAACTCCGCGAACTTGAAATGGGCAACGACGACCTTGAACGAAACGAGCGCGCAGTCACGTCCACTTTGGCCGACGTAGAAACCAAGTATTCCCGCGTACTCGAAGAGAAAATTCTTCTCGAGCACGAACTCCTCGACAAAGCTACCCTAGAGGAGGAATGTCAACGGTTAAAAGATGAACTACGAGGTGCGTTTGATATGGTCTCCCTGCTCCAGTTGCTCACAGTCGGTCAAAGATGCCGGGGTCGAAATGTCCATCCTCAAGGATCAACTCTCAGTTGCTCGCTCCAACCCAACAAGCACCCATTCAGAATCATCTGCTTCTACAACACTCTCATCCTCCTTCCCTCTTTCCTCCCCTCCATTAACCGAGGAAAGCCTGCTAAGTACTCCACCACCACCCGACTTCAATTTGTCCGACCTGTCGACCGACAAGTCATCAATCTCTACACCCTCCCGTCCACCATCCACTTCTTTCAGTTCGACTTCTGGCCAATCCATCCTACTCCAACGAGCTGGCTTCCAGCCAGCCAAATTTTCCATTTCAACTTCTACGCCCTCTGTCACCCGCTCCAGCACCTTGCCTACATTCTCTGCATCACGTAACCCTCCCCTAAGGACACCCATACCTCGGCCCAATCTTGTCACATCCACTTCGAACACGACAACCTCTGCCATCCCCGTCACGGCATCGAAGAGCAGAGGGGTCCAAATGGTGTCCGAAATGCGTGCACGTGTGAAGAACCTAGAACAGAAAATTCACACCCGTGTTCCTCGACTACGCATGGGTAGCAATGCAGGAAGGCAAGGCGCAAATCCCTTGGCACTATCCGCAGTCGTCCCGCCTTCGGGCAACACGACTATGTCCACCAGGGGCGGTGCTCAACGAACGATCACCTTTGACAGCAAGCTTGCCAGACCCAACCTCCAAAGACATAATGCGGAAGCCTCGCCACCAAAGAGCGGTGCGACAACCCCTGACCCCAATACGTCAGGGTGGGTTCTTATCATGGACGACACACCTTCCCCTGCGAAGGACGCAGAGAAAGAACGCAGACGGGTATCTAGTCCCTCTGTCCCAAGTTCTTTCCGTAGCGGAATCCCTACATCAGCATCCTCCCCTACGTTTTCCAAACCCAACACTCTCGCTCAAAGCACGATGAACAGCCGCAGACCGCAATCTCGCCTTTCTGGCGAAAGCCAAAGTACTACAGCGACCATCAGCACCATCCCTACGCCATCCTCTCGCCCCACCACACCCACGTTTTTACCAGTACCCACATCTAGCCTGTACGCCAGCGGAACCACCTCAAGGATGGGCTTGAAGCGCCCTACTGGGCCAAGTGTAGTTGCCAAAAGTCAGCAAAAACGTGGTTCCCTTGGATCCAGCAATGCTGGCTCACCAACGTCATCTGAAAACGAAACGCGCCCTCGTGAACGCCCTGTATCGTACAATAGCAAGATAGACCGTCAAACCCCCAAGGCATTTTCCTACTTCTCGCCTCCGGACGCAGGTGTGACAATCCGTGCCTCTTCAAGAATACCTTCGTCCGCGGCTTCTGCGTCAATCTTGACACAGAGCAGAATTGGGAGGCCAGCAGGCATGACGAGTGGGCGCCGAAGCGTCGGTCTAGATCCCCCTAGCGAAGAAGGCGGTGGATTTTTGGAACCTGGAGCTGACACGAAGAATAGGGTGCGGTCGGGGAGCACAACGTTTAGCCTTGGACGCTAAAACATAATTATGCAAGTCATGGTTCATTTCTATCTCATGGGATTGGTTGCACCCTCTACTCACACTGCTGTTGCAAACAGCATAGCCCTACTGCGATCAATACCATCCTGGTTTCTCTTTATCTTTGTCTCGAGGACCGATATCAATGCGATCTTTCCCAACCCATCGGATGCACCTAAGTACGCATGATTATGCCTTCTACGACCGTTTATGACCAATGTTAGCACCTTTGATAATGGTAGCACGGAATTGACCCTTGTCTGACACTGTGTTTAATTGCTTTCCTTTTCGTTGTTCCTCCAGGATTACGGTAGCTCGTTGTTTTATATTCTCCGTAGTTGCTCAGTTATTTTGTCATATTTCTGTACGATGGAACATATAGTACTATATGTCGATAGTGTCGTGTGGCTATGCCTCAACACCGTGTCCTGAGCCATCATGTCCACATCCGAGGCGGGGCCATCCTCAACATCCCCGAAGAGGTCTTTGAACCGACAACAAGTCCTTGAAGAAGACGAATACACAGCTGCACTCTCTCATATCATCGCTCGCGACTTCTTCCCCTCTCTCGTCCATCTCGATGCCACCAATGGCTACCTTGATGCTCTCCGCTCAAACGACCCAAGCCTCATCCAGACCTCCGTACTTCGTCTACAAGAGGTCGACTCCACACCCGCCTATCCCGCTCGAAGAGACTGGCAGACACCTTCCGAGACGCCCTATGGCACAGGACCCTCGGACACACCGTTCCGCACGCCTCGTGAGGTTGGAGAACCAGCAGCGAAACGACCACGGTACGACACAAATATGAGCCTCGATTCTTTCCAGGCGAAACATACCTCGGAGGACAATGCGAGTTTCACGCAGATCATGCACGAGGAAAACAGACAGCGGCGAGAGAAATGGGCTTGGGCTTGGGAAGCGCAGAGGAGGGTGGAGGAGCAAAGGGGCAAAATGCTGGAAGGGAGGGAAAGAATGTTGATAGAGCAACCTTCCGGGCCCGGAGTACGCGAAAGGGTCGTGATCGAGGCCCCGTCAGTCGCTGGGCTGATCACGGTAGGGGGAGAATCTCCAGCACCCCACAATGCAGTCACTCGCGGCGAAAACGACCTTAAGGGAAAGGAGCTAGCTGTCGTCGAGAAAGATGCATCTGAGCAAGTGGTAGACGTGATGGCCCCGAAGAGGGATACTCGGTTTGCTGGGGTAGATGCCTGGAAGTTCAAGGTCAGTATTTTGTAAACCCTGCTTTCATCTGCCGACACATCGTCTCCCATAGACCCGAAATTCCCTCATGTTCCCGCCTGACGCCGATGTATCACCTTATGATCCGT
>QFEM01014797.1:0-14136 GCA_003316205.1 Boletus bicolor | reverse complement strand
CCACGTGTCCAGATCTTCTGCGCGCAAATTCGAGCGAGAGCAATGGGAAGCTCTCGAGAAGCGGCTATTTGCATGGAAAGCGGGACTCGCAAGCGTGATCGAAATTGTCGCACATGCGCAAGGGAGGGGTGGCAGTGTGGCCGAGGCAGTGCAGGCGACTCAAACCGAGCAGGTAGAAAGCACTGCTTGATGTATTGGATCTCAGTCACTGCATGCAAAAAAAAAAAAAGGTAGCTGTCGTGCTGCCATGGACACCTGATCATCCTGCAAAGAATAACGTTCATGGTTGTTGCCTCCGGTGTAATGACATTACTCGAAGCTGGTCCAAACCGTCATTACCCGCTGCAAAGCGGAAAATGGCCTAATAAGATTCCCGTGCTAAGATACAGAAATCCTTGTGTTGGAATGACAAGGTAGACATGCATAGCAAAGGATCGACAATACTGGTATCGCTCCTCACCTCACCACTCGCCATCGAACCCAATGAACCCTAGGAGCCACGGTCGCATAAACGATGGTACGTCCAGACGCAATTACAGACGACGTACCGGTCAACAGGAATACGGGGAAATACCGCTTCTTCTCCAACTGCGCACACCAATTCCATGCGCTCGTCAAACGCCCATCGATACAGCTCCCCGCATCGAAAAAGTTGTCGGCCCCGGAACCGTCGAAACCATGCCGGAAGAAATCGGAGAGGATTTCGCGTGTACAGTTTTCGGTCGAACCAAACTCGTCTTCGATGTATGAACGCAGCGCGGGTTTATCTGTGAGACTGGGTATCTGTGAGAGGGTATTGCAAACGGGAAGGAGGATGCGATATATTTGAGAGTATTTGTCTAAAAAGGAATCGCTCAGGACGTTTTTGGGGCGATGAGAATAAGGTCAATTTACCGATGAACATCAGGGCGTTGGGCACGTTGTGATCGCCCATATGGATGGCAGATGAACCGACCCAGGACCCAACGCTTTGCTGAGCACGCTGAAGGATCGTGTGCATCATGCGCAGCGTTTTCGGAGCGGCTTGGACTCTGTTCAGACCTTGACCTGTGTCGCGAAGACGATAAGGGACACTTTCAGAGAGCAAGTCTTGCTCCGCAAGAGACCACAGCCGGAACATGTCTGAGTGGCCACCGTGAGTCCAAGTTCGCGAAGAGACACGAGGACGCACCGTGCAAAATCTCACGCCAAAGCGTCAAGCTTTGCAACACGTACGCGTATTGTTTCGCATGGTCGTGACTGAGCCTTGCACCCCCCTTGCCGCTACGAATCGCCAAGCTGTTTTTCGGTTCTTTTGCTTGCGTGGGGTGAAAGTACGTTTTGAGGTAATGAATCATGCGGTCGCAAGGATCACGATTTGTCCGCAAGAAAGCGTGGTTATCTCCAATGCTGTAGAGACATTGACGGACCTGTTCCTGGCTTAGACCCTGGCGTTGATAACGAGAAGCAAGCGTCTCAATTGCGCGCTCCTTGCTCTTAATATCTTTTTGAATGTCGCGTCTCGATCGACCGTCAGCGTAAATTTCCTTCGTTGCGATAGATACAAGATCATCACGGAGGAGCCCAAGAGCGCCATGATGGTCCAGCACGTTATACACGGTTCGGATGGATTTTACACAAGAAAAGCCGAGCATGTCCTTCACCTCGGGAGATTGGCTGTCCTGAAATACGACTATCATCACGATCGAAGCACCTCGAGGAATCCTATGCTCACCTGAAGGAGATAGATCAACTTGCCGTACGTCGTCCGCATTTTGTCGGGGTTCATGATCTTGTGCCGCCGTCCGAGCTCGAATATATGCTTGTAGAAATCTGCATTGCGATGGAAATCACGGTTCGTGAAGAGCTCTTGCCCGAGCTTGTAGTCCGCGGACAACACGAGCCCAGACAAGATTGCGCATAATTCACGAATCTGATGAACGATCCGCTTTGCTTTCGAGAGGCCAAAACCAAGGGTATCTATTTTATCGGTATACTCCGAGACTTGAAGTGCGGCATCGAGGAGGCGGAGGTATTTACGCTCAATGAGCGTCAGACGAAGGGGAATGAATTTGGCGCGCTCCACGAACCATTCGCCAACAGTGGCGCCGATGGCTGGCCGCGCGCCGAGCAGTTCCGTGGACGGTCCTGTAGTGGATCTTGCAGCAACCTGGTCGAGCTCCGCATCTGAATCTTGTTCCATCTCGACGTCCGCATTCACCTGGAGTTGGACTCGCATTAGAAAAACACATCGACACCGCGACCTGCAAACACCAGATACCTCGTCCCTTGTATTATACTCGCCATCCGCCATCCCCGCCGTCGTACTTGAGACACCATTCCGTGCCTTCTCCCTACGCTTGGGTGATCCTGAGATGGGCGTCACGGTGTGCTTCTTTCGGCTTCCTTTTCTATGTTGTGCAGCGAGGCACACTTCACAGTAATCGTCCCCGCATTCTTTACATGACATTTGTGCAGGCTGGTCTGCCCGTGGGCACCAGACGATCCCGTCAGACAATGCTTCATGCAAACAACCCAACAGCGGAACTCACTCACCTTCGCATTCAACACAGAACCCCTCCGCCGTCGGTCGATTCACAGATTCCTCGTCCCAGCCTTCCGCCGCCGTCGTGGGTGCATCTAATTCTTGTTGTTTGAGTCCTGGGTGTTCGAGCGTGTCGTGGTTGTTACCGAGGATGTTTTCGAGTGAGAACGCAGCGCCACCATCAGTCGGCTTCGCGTCGTTCTCTGTAGCTACGTGATTGGAAGGTACGTTTCCGACCATTATGTTTGCATCCATAGCACGGTCCTCGGGGCAAGTGGGAAGGGTGGGAGTGCCGTGGTGATAAAAAGCTTCAAAGGCGCTGTAGCTGTACCACGGTAACTGTTGACACACACTGTGGCCGCGTGTACAACACGCTCCTGACGAAAACACGCCCAATCCACAATGTCATTGTAGTAGTAAAGATGACCAGCAGTTGACATTAGGCGACAGGATATATGGACACCAGCATAGAGAGAATGATTATCTGATATATGGTACATGTGTGCGAGCTGGATGTGAGTGAGAAAGAAAGAGTCACGCTTGCTATCTATTCGGATTACAGCACTGGTGTGGATCTTGTTCTGCTCAGATCATGGCCCATTCCGTCCCTCACCACCTCCTCGTTCCTCCCAACCGTTCTTTTCCCATGCGTCAAACTGTGAGACGTCGCCGGTGGTAGATTCACCACTGTCTAGTGATTTCGAGAGCAAGGCTTGGCGTGAAGAATTTCGTGTTGAATCAAGCGGGTTGACAGCCGGTGCAGAGTAGGCTATTGGAAGATCGAGTAACGATGACGGAGATCGTTTGTACTTGTGCCGAGATCTGGTGCTGCCATGTGATGATACACTGCCGGCGTTGTTTGGCGGGTAATCATGTGCAACCACCACCGGGGTTCTTGGAAGAGTCATCGGTGAGGACGATCCAGATGCCAATGACTTTGTCTTATCGTTCTCCATATCGACGAGTGTTTTAAAGTCTCCCTCCGACGTTGTCCTGGAGGTGGATGACCGAGGACCAGTCTCGATGTCTCGTGATGAAACATCGTCGTCATCGTCAGGAGAATTAAACAAAGGCTCGCGATCTTGAGAATCAGAATTTCGAGGCGAGGCAGCACGAACAGGGGTTGAAATGGTGGATGCTTTAACGATGGAATCGATCAACCAAAACTGCAGAACGTTCATGATGACGGGGAAGATGCCCATGACGCTAGGAAAATTACGTGAAAGGCTGCGCAACAAAGAGAGAGTCTACGTACAATATCACTTGGACTGAATCCCCGTCTCCTATAGTAGTCCAGCCGAGGAGCCAGTCACCTATACTGGATATACCTGGCCAAACAGCAAATAAGGCGACCACGAGAAGCTTCATCGTCGTGATGGAGAAAACGTATACAGCAGCCTGACGGACCCAGAATGTGACTGAAGGAGGGTTGCCATACTGTCCCGTCTTCAAGCCCTTGATACCAAGTTTCTTTGAGAGCAGCCAAGTTGAGCTTTGCAGCACGAGATAAATCAGTCCAACACCTATTAAGTCCACCGCCTTAGAACCGCAGGTGAGTTCGGAAATACAAAGAATCCTACCGAGTGTCGTATCGAGGAGAATATTAAGAAAATAATATGTGCAGGCATTCCCGGCAGAATGATGTGATCCGAGATCGGATATAAGTACGTTCAGCCCATGGACGAACATCTGGCCAAAGACTTGTTTGGAAACGTCAAAGAGCCTATGGAGTAGCACCAAGCGCATTCAGACGATACATAGCTGAGAGGTTGGGAGTGTTACCATATCTTCCACGGACGCTTCTGGGTTTCCCGATGCCTCTTGTAGACGAGCGAGAGAACGGCGAGTATGCCCATAAGGGCTTGAACGATCTGTTATGAGACATTAATTGTATCTGAAACTGTGCTCTACGCGGCGGCTGGACTCACCAATGCGGTGGGGCCAAGAAGCTGACATGAGCGACGGTCGAGAGGAAAATCACCCAAGCTCTTGCTGATTACCCTTGCGATTGAGCTCATTGCCCTTACAATAGAGCTTGTCCACGAGTGGTCTCAGAAATGCGAGATCAGAGAGCTGCGCGGTTGCAGCGAGCAACGAGCTTCAAGGAAGGTACTCCTCTTGCGCAAAGCCCAAAGCAGACTGAATACTTCGTTACGTATTTTTGTTGGATATGATAATGTAATCAACACCACTTTCAAGGTACTGCGGCGTGCTTGACATCGCCAACAACGACGAGCACGACTCGATCCTAATCGAATTCATAGACACTCATGTCGTCGTTTTTTGGTAGGTCGTCTCCGGCATCCAATCCCCAGCCAAATCAATACCACCGCGTACCCGATGGCCTGCCTGCAGGGCTGAGGCCAAATGCTCGCCCACCACCTCCACACACAGGGAACTACAATGATCCTTCTCATGCGCTGTTTGAGAAACGATCTTACGATCGTAAACCCCCTCCACCGCGCTCGGGCATGACGTACGCACCTGCCCTTCTATATTACCACAGTCAATGAACGATGCATCCCAGTTACGCCGTCGTGGGTACCCCAAACGAGACCCTCGCCCTCAAAAACTGCCTCATCGTCCACCCGTCCGACTTCCCCAACGGCGCGCACGTCATCGTAAAAGGAAGATACCCCGTCACGATATGGTAAGCCTTTACTCTACCCCTTACTCCCACCGCTCACCCTATCAAAAGCCATGATACGTCCGCGTCGATATCACCAGGGGTCGTAGCAGCTTCCATGTCACTCAGGCAGTGGATGGAACTCTCCCTCAGCGGGGACGAGGTCACCGTCGAGTTGCTCCCCGCCTCACCACATCCCGACGCCCCACCCTTTTTACAATCGATCAATTTCGTCGCAAGCTTTTGGAAGAAGAATTACGAGAATACTGTGCCTTATGATCAAGATGAGATGATTTCAAAGTTCCTCAACGCGTACAGTGGCCTCGTGTTCGCATCTGGAGGGATCCTCACCGTGGATTTCAAGGGTGATAAATTGAGACTCATTGTTGACTCGTTAGGTCTTCTTGACCTTGTTGACCAGCAAAAGGGTGGGCGGAGCAACAACCCAAGATTAATCGAGATGGGTGTGATGATGCAGAAGACGGACATTACTATCATGAAAGAGGGAGGTAGTCCGATGAAAATCAAGGCAAGCGCAAAGAGGTAGGTTGTTGACGTCGAGCAAATAGTTTGGCCTTATTTCTGCGACCAGGCTCGCTACGAACGCGATCATTGCCCCTAACTTCAAGTTCGAGGACATGGGCATCGGAGGTCTCGACAGAGAGTTTAATGATATCTTCCGTCGTGCATTTGCCTCGCGCGTGTTCCCCCCGGCCCTCGTCGAGAAACTTGGAATTCAGCACGTAAAAGGTTTGTCCCATCCTCGAATACATCGAATGATTCCACGAGTGTGTACTTGGCAGGTATCCTACTACATGGACCTCCTGGAACGGGTAAAACTCTAATCGCACGTCAAATCGGGAAAATGTTGAATGCGCGGGAGCCCAAGATAGTGAATGGACCCGAAATTCTTAATAAATACGTTGGTGCTTCTGAAGAAAACGTTCGTAAACTCTTTGCAGATGCCGAGAAGGAGGTCAGTTCCCGCCCAGTTCCTCGCTTGTCCAATCTAACACCAAATTATTGCTGTAGTACAAGGAGAAGGGTGATGAGAGTGGCTTGCATATCATCATTTTCGACGAGCTGGATGCTATCTTTAAACAGCGTGGTTCAACAAATAGCGGGACTGGCGTGGGCGACACTGTTGTCAACCAGCTTTTGTCCAAGGTATGGCATATTGTTCGTCGAATCCTCACAAACGCTAATGCTAATTTCAGATGGATGGGGTCGACAGACTGAACAACATCCTTGTCATTGGTATGACAAACAGGGCGGACTTGATTGACGAAGCACTGCTACGACCAGGTCGTCTCGAGGTTCACATGGAAATTTCACTTCCTGATGCAGAGGGACGGTATCAGATTCTTCGTATCCACACTGCCAAGATGCGAACCAACAAGGTAATGGACAATGACGTCGATCTCCAAGAACTCGCGCAGTTGATGAAGAACTACTCTGGCGCAGAAATCGAGGGGTTCGTCAAGAGTGCGACAAGTTTTGCATTCAATCGGCATGTGAAGGTTGGGACGTTCGCGGGCATTTCAGACGACGTGGAGAACTTGAGAGTGAACAAGAATGATTTCTTCCAAGCACTGGAGGAAATTAAGCCGGCATTTGGTACTTCTGAAGAGGAGATCCAGGAAGTAATTCAGAATGGAATTATTGAGTTTGATTCCGATATCCACGTGCGTCATGAAGCGTTCATGCTTGGGGGCCTACTGAGATGCCTTTTAGGAAATATTGGAGAAGGGGAAGTTGTTCGTTAACCAGGTTGCCAAATCTGAACGGACACCACGGGTTAGTGTGCTTTTGAGCGGACTACCTGGATCTGGCAAGACTGTCTTGGCTGCAACGATCGCATGGGGGTCGGAATTCCCGTTCGTGAAAATTATTTCACCTGATCGGATGGTTGGCTTTTCGGAAGCGCAAAAAATTACTGCTATCACGAAAACGTTTAACGATAGTTATAAGAGTCCGTTGAGTGTCATCGTCGTAGATAGCTTAGAGCGCCTGCTAGGTAAGTTCACCGTAGCTCCACTTGGAAGGATATTGATACGTCAACCCTGCAGATTGGACATATTTGGGTAGTAGATTCTCGAATGCCGTTCTTCAAACGCTACTGGTACTCATTGCACGGAAACCTCCCAAGGTCAGTAACGTTATCCGCCGTCTGCATTGACAGATCTTGAGTATCTGCACTGCAGGGTCGCCGCCTCCTGGTACTCGCGACTTCTTCTCTCGGACAACACATCACAGACCTAGGGTTCTCGGAGGTATTTGATGCGTCCATCAAAGTGCCTCCTATCTCGCACCTCGGACAACTGGAGGTCGTTCTCAGATCGGTTGGGCTGTTCGCTGACGACTCAGAACTACATGAAACCCTCCGTCAGTTATCCAGTGCCGGGTTCCCGCGGAACGCCTCTGAAGCAGAGACCCCGACATTCCCGTTGTTGGTCGGTATCAAGAAGTTGCTGAGTATCATCGAGATGGCGAGGCAGGAACCTGAGAGTGTTGGACAACGACTGATGAATGGATTATTCTGATCCGGGTCGTTACTAGAGGCGGCGGTGCTATTCCTGTCGTCGTCGGACTTGTACACTATTTTCGCTGTACTCGTAGCTGGACAACCGATCCACATTCAGATAATCTCAGGTAGCGTTCTCGTCTCACGTCTACGCGGGACCTTCTTGAGTTTGTGCACGTCTCTGCATCCGCTTGTCAAAATGACAGTCCAAGAAAGGCATGTTATTCCCACATCCTTATACCAGAGACGCTGAGGGGTTCAGGTGACTCTCTACATGATTGGTACTGAGCCATTCGTGCTCTAGTTCTCCATCATCCTCGTTCGTCGTCGTCGCACCCTCAACGCACAAGATACAATGTCTACCGTAGAGATCATACAAGATCCTCAACATCTCTCGCCATTACCTCGCTCCGCATCTCAGCCGAAACCCAAGGGCATCCTCAAGAACGCAGTGCCACAACCAGCCGGACAACAACAGCAGTCCGTGTCTTTTACTTCTTCCCGACGTGTCTCTGATATTTTGTGTCGTGTAGCAGTCTACAATGGGACGAGGCCAACATTGCGTTAACGGAGATTCAGAAAGATAGTCTCATGAAGATCACAGAGCCCAAGACGCCGTACGTCCGTTACAATCCAGAGACTGACGAAGTCGAGGGTGGTACGTGGTTCCTTTGTACGGTTCGGTCATGCGGATGTGTGATTCACGAATGAACGGGGCCGTCCCCCCATTCCGTATTTCCCCTGTAGATATACCCGACCTTCATCTCGGAGCGAGTGCCAATTCTCCGGGCAGCGTCAGTTCGAGAGCAGAGTCCCCCACGAGCATGATGGCTTCTGGTCCGTCCTCACGTAGAGCGTCGTTGTCGAGCATTGGTAGAAACTCGTCGGGACGTTCTGGGAGTGCTACTTCGAGTCGAAGCACGTCGTTCAACCTCCCGAACGAAGCAAAGGGCGAGATCAGAGCGCTCAAGGCGGATTCAGGCGATGAGATCGAGGTAGAGGAGATGGATGAGGAAGGTAGGGCAGAATTTCGTTGCCTTGCCTTTTGAGTTGTTCTTCTTGTGGCGCTGACCGGGGATGTATAGCCGCTGCGAAGCATGCTGCGTTCGTCAGAGCACGCGGACGACACTATTCGAATGAGGCTGAGGCTATGAAGGTATGCATATGACTCTGTCGCGGTGACCGGTTGTCGATTGATGGATGTGTCGAACAACACAGAAAGCGGCGTTGCTTATGGACGATGAAGATGACGACGAGACGGGCAAAGCGGAATGGGGCTTGGATGCGGATGCTGATGCTGATGTAGACGATTTTGAGGTTAACGATTCACAGGTTCCGGGTGGCGTCCAGCACCGAGAGGGTTTCGCCAACGGCGATGCCCATGGAATATGAGGACGATCGGGGTCCAACTATGCAGATGCCATCCCTCAGCGCGCTCGCGATATTTGTTGAAGCAGTTTGTTGCGTACGTTATTAGCATCGGATCGGTCACCCCTGCTCGGAATGGTTTTTACTTTCTTGCCTTTTGCGCTCGTTTGCTTCCTTCATGATGGATACAATTCCTCATGATTGGACATCCTGGCGATGAGCTTTTTTGTTTTCTTTATATGCACAATCCGCATATGTAGTGCGAACGTTTATATTTGAATATTTTTGGGTGACCCGGCGTCAGCGAAACGAAGGTAGGGAGCAGGAGATTCTACAACTTTATCTGGGGTCAGCAAATTTGTGGAGGGATTCAGCGAAAGCAAATCTTGATGAACATTTCAATCAATGCTTCATTCCTGGCGGCGGGAAAGATACTGAAACTGGCTGAGCTCCCTTTTCGAGATAGCTGCGACTGGCTCCGGAAATCCCTACCATCATGAACCCAGAGAACAGTAGGGTTTGGTAGGCATTATTACAGATAAGATGTGATTTTCGTTCACCCTTCAGCCTGGGTCGAAACCTCGTCCTCGAGCTGGCAGATTGGTCATTAGGTCGATCGGTCGACCAATCGCATGGCGGTGCTCCCTTCGAGCTTGCGATTATCCACGTGACCGCGATCAATGAAAATCAAATCTACGATTAGCCAAAAGTTTGGTGCAAGACAGATGTAGGATCAAAGAAACAGCGGCGCGAAAATTTTACATACCGAGTCCGACTCGTCCGACTTGATTCAGCTGACCGCCAGGAAAATCCGTGAAACAAAAAAGGCTCTTCAGTAATATGGCCCTGGACGCCTCAGGTAAAGGTCTACTTCTCAAGGCCGACCTCGTCGCAGACACCTTTCGGGACGAGGTCAAGACGTTTTTAGCTCGACCGTCGCGAACGCCGACTCTCGTTGGTATCCTGGGGACACCAGCAGCTCCGAGTAAATTTTATGCCGAGTCCACGAGGAAGCAGTGCGATGAGCTTGGGGTGCGGTTCGTCCTGAGGGCGGTCGGTTCGGCGGAGAGCGCTGAACGAGTTGATGGGGAAGGGGTAGAAGAAGCGATCATAGAAGCCAACGAAGATGCGGACGTAGACGGTATCATGGTGCGCACGTTCATGTTTTTGGATTGTGCGTTTGCAGTCGGATTTACGGCGGGGGGGATTCAGGTATATTACCCGATCTATGGCGGACAACAAGTAAGTGGATCAGCTCATCGTCAGAAAACCATCGCTGATTACCATAGGATCATTATCTGCAACAAGTAAGGTCCACAAGGAGCCTGAGCTATTTTTTCGTGTCTCACGGAAACTTTGTCCGCCAAAAAGGTTGTCTCGCCCCTGAAAGACGTCGAAGGTCTCCATTTCAAGTTTCATTATAATCTATACCACAAGTATGATCGTCGTTCCCTTTGTCTATCCGGGACCGTTTAAGTCAATGATTCATGTCAATGTCGTATCACCCAGTGTTCGATTCATAGAACCCAAGTCGCTCATCTCATCCGTTCCTTCGTCCGTGCCGCACATCCCGATCAAAGACGATGTTCCCCCGCCCGGTATGGTCAAGTCCATCCTTCCATGTACACCCCTCGGCGTTGTCAAGTGCCTCGAGCACATTGGAGTCTATAACAAGATACTCGCGTACGGTGATCGCGCCTACGGGAAGACGGTGACCGTCATCAACCGGTGAGAACACAGGCACGACGTTCCCCTTGAAACTTACACCTCGTCCTCACTTATCATAGATCCGAGGTCGTCGGTAGGCCCCTCGCAGCGTTATTGGCCAACGATGGTGCACGCGTGTTTTCCGTAGATATCGACTCCATCCAGGTGCGCAGCATGTAAAACGGTCTCTCGCTTCAGCACCCGTCCGGAGCGGGAAGCTTACCGTCTTCTTTCGACGATAGGAGTATACAAAGCGACCTCGCACGTCGCCAGAGACAACCCGGAAATACCTTCCCCACCACATCGCTCACCCGAGCCGACTGTCGCTACAAGAATGCCTCGCGATCTCTGATGTCGTCATTTCGGCTGTTCCAACCGCTGAATATAAAGTCAAGACAGAATGGCTGAAAGAAGGCTGCATCGCTGTGAATGTGGCAGCTGACAAGAACTTTGAGAAAGACGTTAGGGACAAGGTGTGTTAGCATGATCAAGGGATATCACCCATGCGCGCGACTGACGCTTTCACAGGCATCAATCTATATCCCCGCTGTTGGAAAAGTTACTATTTTGATGCTCCTCCGGAACTTGTGCGTACTTTATATAGTTTGTCAAATGGATGATGCACATAACAAACCTTTCTTCGGTAATTCGGTTTTGCTTCTCAGAATGCGTCTTACGCTTTATAAAGACGTTTCGGCACCAGTGACAGCATCGGCGTGAAACGGGAAATAATCCGCGCAGGTTCCAATTGCTATACAATGCCAATATGTACACCATTAGGAGGGGAATTACCATTGCGACGTGCGTTCCAGCAGAGAAGGGGCGAGTTTGGTTCAGGGAGGTAGATCACCCTGACCAGTGTCTAAAGTCGAGTTGTAAGAATTGAAGTAATCAAGTCCATTACATTGCTATTTGAAAAGTGCATCATTGATGTTTGATAAATTTGATTGATCAATTTGCTTGAGTTGTTCAGTATGGGAAAAACTTGGTGTGACTGGTGTAGCCATTCCAGAGCCATCCTCTGCCAGGAACCGCACACGTTGTCGATGAAGCTGGGCAGATGTCAACGAACGCGTAGACCAGTCTGGACCGGGTCCAGACACGTACCTGAGGGAGCTTGGGAATGATAGCAAGGACGATGAGGGCCGCAAGATTGACAGCAAACAGCCAAGGGTTGTAATTTGTGTAATGTGTTGAAGCGAGGAAACTGATGCGTGTGTCATGAGATTCGGCACAAAAGGGCCGTGGTCCCCACTCACAGCAATATCGGCGCGGTAATCAGCCACTTCTTTGATGGGGTATACTGCGCACCATCATCAATTTGCTCCCAGAGCGTGAGGTCGTCGTAAGCACCAGCATGCAACTCATTGTCGAATGGAATGCCAGTTACCCCGTGGAACATGAGATATGATAGCTAACTATGCTGAGCATCTCATTAGGTGTACGGAAGGATGTGGACACTCACTGCGAGGTATATCAAGTTGACAAGTGTCCAACTAATTTGCTGAGTCATGCCAGGGATGGTATCAACGATGATCTTGCCCGTGAAGACAAGTACGACGTGGATTAACCACGCGCCTGTAACATTGGGATTGAGGGCGGAGAAAAATCGAACCATTTATATGCACACACACCTTTTGCATTGACCCAATTCGCATTGATGTTGACGTAGGCGCTTCTGTCCAGTAATTCTTCGACCCGTCCCCCGACTTCCTCGACCTTGACGATGCTGCTACTTCTTTTTCGGCTCTTGAGGGTAGTGTTTTGGTGAGGTAGAGAGAGTTGAGGAAGCTTGATGGTTGGCGGGGGCCTCATGACGGGAGCTTGGAGAGCGGCAGGAACGGTGTCGGGTGGGTTTTCTGTGCAGCAACGGACAAGTCTCGATGCTACGAACGGGAGGACGAGGCCTTAGACAAGACAAACATGTACAAATAATACGGATGCTGGCACGTGATTCTTCTACACGGAGCACTCGACTCGCTGCAACCCCGCAGCTGTCCGATCTCGCATTTCTGAGACCACTCGTGGACAAGCCCTACTGCAAGGACAAGATGGCGAACGCACAGATGGACGTTGAGCAAGGACCATATCGGTGTTGTTGCTGTGGTGTAACTTGAAACCTTTCAACAACCGTTTGCAAACAGAGATCGTCGCGTGGGTTTCTAACTGGGGGTGTTGCATCGGCACTAATGTCCCCTGTAGACGTGCAGAGTTGGATTCGTTCTTCATCTCAACGCGCACCCTGTGCCGGGTTCGCAAGATGCCAAACATAAGCCCAAGCCACCAAACATGCTCATCCCCACCGTGATTCCATACCCGGGTGGGCGGACAGAGTCTGGGATCGACGTGAGTGTAATGCACGTGGGTATCCTCTTTCCTCTCAAGCCTGACGTTTCCGTTTAATTTGGAATGCGACTGTTTTTCAAAGCGTATCTATGACTACATACTATGGACGTGGTTGTACCTGTCACGTCGTACGACTCGTACGTGCCAGGATTACTTCGGCTTCCTGAACTTGTCTCCACTTCACCTGCACTCGATCTCGCCAATGCTTCTGATCCGGCGTGTCTGGCGAGACAACTCCTTGCATTCCAGACGCCCCCCTCACTCAACCTTGTCATCTGTCTGATGTTCCGTTTGACCACCCAACGACGATTGGGATCTCCCTGATTTTCCCTATTTATACTCTGACCTGAATGAGGAGAGCAGACACGACATGGAGAGGAGGCATACAGACCACGGTATTCCACGTCATAGAAACGCCTCGCACTGCTCTAAAAGCAGCACAATCCAATTCGAGATGGGTACTGTCATTCCCCTTGTTCTCACCGATCTGGCCACCTTCATCAGACGTCGATGGCGAATTCGCTTTTCAGGGTCGTTTCGTTTCCCTAGATAATGGAACTCTCAATATCGGCGAATGGCCACCGGCAGAGGCGTTCAAGCGTACGACCAGCGCCGCTAGGCTTCTCGGAGGCATGCGAGGTCCGTGTGATACTGTCGCACAGTATGAAGTCGATCTCTGCCTTCAGATCACTCTCATGCTCGTGGACAAGCCATCTGGACACGACCATGTGTATGACTACGACCTGCACGATGCCAGAGGCGGGCCATACGCTCACGGACACCATCACCCCCATGTTGAGTGCCCACCTCCATTCCACGTACCTCGTACAAATTATCCGACCTCTCGCGACCCCTCCTTCAGTTCCTAATCCGACCCTCAGATTTGCAGTCGCTCTCACACTTGTCCACAGCCCTCCGTTGCAGAACTAGGCATCGGTAAGACGTTCGACACTGTTCGAGTGATGCTTTCCACCGTCAGGGAGGCAAAGCTCGGCTGTTATGGGTGTGCGGACACTGCCTCTTGTCAATCGCAGGTTCCGG